>CM060956.1:155526340-155693840 GCA_030765055.1 Mantis religiosa | reverse complement strand
TCAGAAATTGTGCAGTTTAACAACCTATGCATGTTTTGTAGTAAGGCTTTGTCTGATTTTTGTCAGTTTAAACACATTCAGAACTTTCGAAGGGATTTTCTCCTAAAAACACAAGGTACTATTTCGTTCGATGTCACTATCTATAATGAAAGTTGTATAAAATAATAAAGTGCGGTCCGAAATGTTGGAACCATTTCTGTAATCTTAACGAAATATTACAAATAAAGCTAATCTGTGCTATAGAGACATTTTCTGAGAACCGTCCTTGAACGATGAACTTAAATATCATGTTTGGTTTTTGAACAACAAACAATGTTAATATACACAGATATTTTTATTAAAGGGTTCTCAAAACATGTATGCTTGCCTAAATCTCCGTATTAGTATATGTGTGGAATGTAATACGTAGCACAAAAATTAATATTGCTGGATTTAACGTGACTTACGGCATCCTCTTTGTAAGCTTTCCTTTGTTCTTTTGTGTTTTATATTTATTTCACTTGTAAGTGATATCTCGTAAATATTATTATAAACCAAAAATATTGCCAAGTCTAGAAGTTAGTAATATTAACACAATTACGTGGACGAAGTATTTGATAAGTTCAATGAGAGTGTAGTAACATTGTATTATATGTTAGGTATGTACTCAGTCAATACACTTAACAACTAATCACGGGATGTTTGAGGTGGTAATGTTGGTACTACTGTCTGTACAAAACTATTACGTGTTAGTTGAGATTGTGATTTGTTGAAACAGTTTTATTACAAATTTGCTGTTAAGTACAAAGTCAATAAGAGAATACAGTAGACTTAAGGGATAGTAAATAGTTACCGATCTGGCCACTAGGTGACGTTATAATGTTTTAATATCTTTCCGTGGTCAGAGAACAAAACCTGCATAACAAGTACTTAGTGAAGTATGTATTTTGATATTAAAGCGGTTGCCTTCAATTGCTTTAAAAATTAGATTTAAGCACATTTTTATATAATAGGACGTTTTGGATTAGTTAATCTTTATCAGTTACAAAAGACATTTAAGCTGGATAGTAGTTCATAGAGTATTCAAACAAAAATAAAGAAATACCTTTTATTTTTTTTAACAATTTCTTTGAAGTATATTATTATGATCAATATTATTAAGAACCTTTGTACAAGAATTACAAGATAGTCTGCTTGAAAATAACAGTTTCCACACTTCACAGAAAATATAGTTCAATGTCAAAATGTCTACGTGTGTTGGTGATCAGTGTATATTATCACAGATATTTGGAATAAATAAACAGTAGTGGTTGTATAATACCAATATATTACAAGTATGCAAGTTTTTGAACAATAACTATAATTAAAAAGCATATACAGATGGCCTTTTTAGTTCTACTTAACGTCCCGAGATGTACACGTTAAGAGAGATGAAATAGCAAGGCTGCGTCCTGCTGTCCATAGATGGCTCTAGCTGTCATATCTTACAGCGGCGAAGCAAATATATAATTGTTTATGAAGTTCTGTCACAGAATTTAACTTTGTTCATACGTTTTAGCTTAGATTTAAATGCTTTTTATTGTGTATAGAGAATTGTATGTAATGTATATTAAGTTAATACTGAATGTACAAGTAACTGTTTTTGAGAGAGAAAGGCACCTGACATAAGTATATATATTCGCAAGTTCTGACAAAATTCTCGTGGTTTCCTAGCAATTCAAAGTTGAACGTTGATTTGTTGGAAGACTTTTTGAAGCAGGTGTAGGTTTGTGAGATTGTATCTCATTATACACAACAAGATTCAGGAAAGACGATGCTCTTACTAATTTTACCTGGATCACAATAATTCCTGAAATAATGCTTTCTATAATATTTTCTATTTTGATAGGAGCCCGTTTGTGAATTTGCGTTGAGGTATTTTATTCCCATGAATAAAATATTTCACAACAATTATTATGAAATGCCTCATGCACTGTCAGGCAGAGTTATCTTACAACTTTGTCTTATCTTGTAGACAAAATAGACATGAATGTGCAATGAAGTGTAATTATGTATACATTTAAATTGCAGTAGTTCCAAGAATGCGCTGAAGAAGCAGTGTGATAGAGCTGAGTATCTTCTATTACAAATATCGTATTTTATCGGGTAATTACCTCAAACATTTCCTTGAAAACACAGGGGAGTGAATTATGTGAGTGGTGCATCTAGGAATTCAGAAAGAATGGGAAACCATGTAGGATTATTTAGAAGTTATATTGGAATTTGTGAATGAACTGTATAAATACCACGGTTCCATTGTTTCTTTTCTATGAGTATTCCGCGGTCTCACTTTCGTCACGAACATTATTATCTGGCTCATATAACACACCATTATCCACATACTATTCACTATTCCATAACATATTGTGACTTTGTGGGTTCGTGAAATAAAAAGTCCAATTACACCACTCAAAAATGTTCTTTATTTCCACCGACTTACAGTTTAACACTTGCCAATTACAGAGAATTACTTGCTGCACACAATTACAATTCACCAGTTCGTCCGTTACAACTTCACTTGTACTCGCGATTACATAAACTCCGATACACATACACAGTTCGTACAGTCTTCCGTTGCACAATCTTTTCGTTCATTAACACGTCACTGACTAACTCTTACACCAAGAACTGCGACTGTCTCCTCACTCACACTCACTAACCAAACCAACAACTGACTGACTGACTCTCTTCTGTCTGTCTGTGACTCTCTTTATATAGGAATATCGCCGGTTTCTAGTGACCAGGAGAATGTTCCAGATTCCGTAATTTCTGGAACCAGGTGGACAGAAACAGACGGCACACTGATGTTTTTCCTCCCAACCACTGCCTGTCACCACTACAAGACAAACGAGGGGGAGGTGTGGCTAACGCGGTCCTCCCCTGCCTTCCGTTCCCAGCTGGTTCCACAGGGTGTTCCAGTGCTCGGGTTACACTGCTCCCTCCTCAAAGCTGTTCGCCCCGAACAGCCCCATCGTAGCGTGCGAGGCGGTCCAGGTGTACCACCAGCATCTGCTCGGAGTCTCAGCCAGAAGTAGCGCTGCCGTAGTTTGTGAATTATTCGGTTCGCTCCCAGTTGTCCTCCTTAAGTACCGGCGTGCACTTCCTCCAAGACTTCCGGGACCTTGCTCCGGGGAAGTACCAACTGTCCTCTCTGCGCCTTCCCATCGGGTGACTCCCATACCCGGAACAGCACGCCCACTCTGGTCTTCAACGAGTCCCATTGGGCCCAGTACGACTTGTAGGTGGCGCTCCTCGGTGCGATGTCCTCCCAGGTTGGCCTCGTCCCTGCCTCCACTTCCCTCAAGGGTGGCCCCAAGTCTGCGTCCGCCAGCTGCTCCCTCCTCAGGCCTGCGCTATCCCAGCCTTCAGCAGGCACTGCCACAACTACTCGGACTGCTGCGACACGCTCCTTCTCTTCCACTCTTGTGCGCTCATGGCCGTCCTGGATCTGCGATAGGACACCTCCAATGCAATGGTCGCTGGCGTCGGTGTCCACAATGAAGGCGCCACCCGGTTGTGGGAAACCCAAAATTGGAGCACTGCACAGGGTCCCCTTCGGGTGCTGGAAAGCGTCTTCGGCGTCCTCCGTCCACACATAAGGCCGGTTTTCCTCCGTCAGGCGGGTGAGGGGTTTGGCGATGTTGTCGGCCTTTTCCTCTAAATCGTTAAGGCGGTCGTCTACTAGCTCATGCGCTTGCCCAGCTTCGTGACGTCATCCCTCACGCCGGCCAACTGTTCGTCAAATTTGGCGGCGAGAGCCTCGTTCGCCACCTTCATTTCGGTAGCCAGACCGTCATTCGCTGCTCTCATTTCCGTGGTTAACTCGGCCTTCATTTGTTCCATCTTCTCGGCGATGTTGTCGTTGGCCGTCTTCGTTTGTTTCAACTTGGCGATGAGGTTGTTGTTTGCCGCTTCTATTTTTGCAACGAGGTTTTCATTTGCCGTCTTCATTTCCGAGATTAGTTCGGCCTTCATTTCTTCCATCTTCCCGGTGATGTTGCCGTTGGCCGTCTTCATTTCTGTCAGTTCCGCCTTCATTTCCATCATCTTCTCCAAAATTTTCTCCAATGCCGCGTCCATGGTTGTAATGTTCGATGATGTTATCTTCCCGCTTCCTGACACCAGTGTGACTTTGTGGGTTCGTGAAATAAAAAGTCCAATTACACCACTCAAAAATGTTCTTTATTTCCACCGACTTACAGTTTAACACTTGCCAATTACAGAGAATTACTTGCTGCACACAATTACAATTCACCAGTTCGTCCGTTACAACTTCACTTGTACTCGCGATTACATAAACTCCGATACACATACACAGTTCGTACAGTCTTCCGTTGCACAATCTTTTCGTTCATTAACACGTCACTGACTAACTCTTACACCAAGAACTGCGACTGTCTCCTCACTCACACTCACTAACCAAACCAACAACTGACTGACTGACTCTCTTCTGTCTGTCTGTGACTCTCTTTATATAGGAATATCGCCGGTTTCTAGTGACCAGGAGAATGTTCCAGATTCCGTAATTTCTGGAACCAGGTGGACAGAAACAGACGGCACACTGATGTTTTTCCTCCCAACCACTGCCTGTCACCACTACAAGACAAACGAGGGGGAGGTGTGGCTAACGCGGTCCTCCCCTGCCTTCCGTTCCCAGCTGGTTCCACAGGGGTTCCAGTGCTCGCGTTACAATATCGTCCACAGAACCACCAATGACAAAAGAAGTTCCACTTTTTTAAACTCTTCTTAATATCGACACGGATTATCCACTCTCACATCGTCGGTATTGATGTCTTCCTTATGACTCAAGATACTCGTTCATGTCAGATCCAATACTCAAAAGATGGGAACAGGTATTAAAGCTGCTCTGTATTACAGCGATTATTTGGAAGATGTGAGAAAGGTGCTCGACGTGATGTACAGAAATATCAGTTAACTCTTGCAGTGAGAAGTGTCTCCAGAGTAAGTTAGTGTTTATTAAATCCTAGCTACAATTACACCAAGTTGCTGTCTTTGGAGACATATCAGAGAAATAGGAACTGTTTACGTAATAAAGTTGGCAAAACTGGAGCAAGGAGTTCAGATTTAATGTTTTTTCTTTCGTAATTCAAACAAGACACAAGGAGAAACTGTTAAAGAACTCAGCGCCCGTTCAGTTGGTGAAATAACCTGTTTTGGATAATGTCCTGTGACTTTGTGTAAGGTAGACAGATCATTCACTTTATGTAAACAACAATTTTAACAACAAAATTGTGTAAAGTTTACAATGTAAATGATTTCTTGCTCCAGGGGAAAATTGTGTTGCATTTGTCGAAACTGTCTAACTGGTGTATTTGTAGAGAGACAATGTGTTTGGCTACTACGTTCATAATAACATTTATTTGTTCTAAGTTTGGTTTTAATGAGATCTAATCAGTCCGTTGCCACTTTCTATCTGTTCTTGTACTTCAATTGTTTACAGAAAATTCGAGACTTACTGTAAATTTAGTAACTCAATGGTATGTAAAGTTTAGTGGACATAAATGAGCGATAGATCAGGAAAATTACTTTGGTGTACAAAACTGCGTGAAAATTAACAAAGACAGCCCCTGTCCTATGTTTGCTATGATCTCAACCTAACGGCATGCAACTCTATAAACACTATATACCAATCTCATTTTAAATATGTAACTATATGGTTAGCCTCTTGTATAACCTTGTATCTAAAGCCGAAGGTACAAAGAATTTGTAGCAAGTCTGAATTTTCTTCAAAGCGCTTTCTTATTAATATATATTTTATATAGAACATCTTACAGTTAAACTGATTATCCAGGAGGAGAGAAATGTTGGTTAAAACCCTAGAGCAACTTGCTGTACATAGATGGCAGCACCTGTCATATCTTATTGCGCAGAAAGAAATTTGTGATTGTCCAGCAAGTTTTATTACATATTTTAATTGTGTTCGAAAGATGTCGCTTAGATTTCATTACCTTTTGTTGTAGGTAGAGAGATCCTTTACTGTAGTGTATATTCAGAAACTGGGGAATGTATAAATAATTGATTGTGCGACAGGAAGGCTTTTGGGACAAGTATATGTACACAGATTTTAGCAATTTTCTCTCATTGATCTCCCTTAATCGTGAGTGAGCTTTTGTATGATTTTGTTGGAACCTTTATCTAATTATAATCAACAACCAATGTGGTACAGAGATGTCACCACAGTCATGCGATGTTACCAGTACCCCATGTGTAACAACAGTCCATAAACATTTATGACATATCTTCTAGATTGACAGAAACTGTTTGTGGCTTTTAGTTCAGTTACTCCATTCACATGGCCTTCTCCATTAATTGTATCAATAACAATTGTGACAAAGACTAACTCTGTAATTTATTTTAAACCAGTATGTCGACAAACTTCCGTCATCATTACTTATATATCATGTATCATATTAACCTGCACTGTCAGAGGTATTTCACTAATAAATGAAACTATATTTTCTTGTGTAAGCAATAGGCATAAAACCATCAAATCTTTTACGAGGTGGTCGCTAAGAAGTGAAATCGATATGATATTGTCTTTGAGTGATAAGTGTATATAATAATAATAATAATAATAATAATAATAATAATAATAATAATAATAATAATAATAATAATAATAATGATACTGATGATGATGATAATGATGATAATAATAATGATAATAATAATGATGATAATGATGATAATAATAATGATAATAATAATGATAATAATAATGATAATAATAATGATAATAATAATGATAATAATAATGATAATAATAATGATAATAATAATGATAATAATAATGATAATAATAATGATAATAATAATGATAATAATAATGATAATAATAATGATAATAATAATGATAATAATAATGATAATAATAATGATAATAATAATGATAATAATAATGATAATAATAATGATAATAATAATGATAATAATAATGATAATGATAATAATAATGATAATGATAATAATAATAATAATAATAATAATAATAATAATAATAATAATAATAATAATAATAATAATAATAATAATAATAATAATAATAATAATAATAATAATAATAATAATAATAATAATAATAATAATAATAATAATAATAATAATAATAATAATAATAATAATAATAATAATAATAATAATAATAATAATAATAATAATAATAATAATAATAATAATAATAATAATAATAATAATAATAATAATAATAATAATAATAATAATAATAATAATAATAATAATAATAATAATAATAATAATAATAATAATAATAATAATAATAATAATAATAATAATAATAATACCAAGTTACTTGGATGCTATTTCTCGAACGTACACACATCGTTTCCCATTGACACTGCTCTGTTTGCCAACTTTGGTACAACTCCGATATTCGCTGGTGAACTGCGCTACTGTACTGGGTACACTAACTACAGACTTATCACTAGGGACCTGGAACGTACTGTATTATTGATCACCGACTCACAACTGTACTACCTTGACTTCTCTACTGTCCACTGAACTGCCAGCTCTAGTGACAAGTTCGACTCCGCCTTTCGTAGCTTGCCGGTCTGGACGAGAAAGTTAGGGAGGTGGAATTCCCTCGATTTTTGTAGGTCTAAAGTGTCTAGACGTAATCCTTGTACTGGTTAGGGCAGTGGTTCCCGACAGTCATGAGTACTGGTTACGTCTGCCTGACCGACCACCGTCCGCAGACTGCAGTACGTACAGAACCGGGCATTAAGAATGATCTATGATACTGGGCGCAGATTCCCGTCTCATATCCTACATGACCAATCCCGAATCCCTTATATCGTGGAAATGGTGAGAGAGGGACCTCGAACTCTCTGCCCACCCCAATCAGCTGGTTAGCACATTGGGTCGTTACGACCATAAAGCTCCTCGAAATAAGACGAGCTACAAACTACCAAAAATGTCATTTGCTACTAGCATGTCCCTACACTTGTCCTAAATCCCAGGCCCAGAAATGAGTCTGCCGTCCTTATTCTACACACAATTCCTGCCCCCTGTCAACGTGCCGCCTGCACTCTGACCTCTTACATGCGCTAGACCAAGTGAAGGCGTACTTGGGCGTACATATGGAATGGGCGACCATTCGCACGTGTGGTAGCCTGAGTGGCTTAAGCCCAACAGGTCAGAGAAACCTATGACCAGAGAGAAACGCTTGAAACAATCGACTAACCTCTAATACCCCCGAGATAAAGTCGCACTAAGCGGCTAGGTGCTGTGGCGTAAACACCCCCACTGAGGTAAAGCTGTTGGTCTCCTGCTCGTCTGCCTGGCCGCCCCAATGGGGCTGAGCGACGCCTAACGGACGTTCCGGGTACTAAACTACAGAGCTAGTTCCTGATGTGCTATGGCACTAGCGCCTCTACCGGTGTTTTCAGTAGTCTGACCCTGCGGGTTTTGGCGAATGTAGGTGGCGTATTAACTTCAACCCTGTAAACACTCAAGGAAGCACATACTTTCCTGGTTGAAGGGGTGGGGGTAGTCAGAACTCCTGGTAGCCCTCACACTGAACTGTCTACAAAACATCCCTCATAGCAAGACACGCGCTTAGTGACGTAAGCTAGTGACTGTCCTATTATATCGCATTCCTCTTTTTCTTCTTGCGACAGTAAACAAATTTGTTTGGATGGTCAGACTCACATTCAATTTCACTCGCCGTCACCGTGACAGTATCAACAACGCTATACGCTTCGGAAATACTCAACTAATGAACAATTTAGGAATCTAGATAAAAGTTTTATACCTAAAAGGTATCAAATCACAGTTCCTTTAGCGTTACCTTCGCAGAATTCATTAAAAGTATAATAGAAAAGTTCCATCTACGAGATTTTCACATGGTTTTAGATTTTAGGAACATTAACTTTTATATTAGTAAACTTCAACCTCATTTCACTAAGTTACAGTACCATAGACTACCTTCTGGAACTTTATTACAAATATGGGATATGCTTTACCCCGAAAAGCTAAACAGTGAGACTTAAAATGATTAAACATTAAGTTATTTTAAAACAGTTGTACATTTATATTACATTTCTTTCATATTTCACTGATGATTCATCAAAATTTTTGTGATTCTGACAAAACAGAGCTCAGCTGAATCAGTATATAGATATTTATATGATAAGCTAGCGTTACATACAAATCAACATTCTTTTGTCTATCTAGATCAACAATTGTACACTTATAATATAAAACATAACGAAAATGATAAGGCTCCTCACAAACTTGTAATATCTGAACAATTTTTACATTTATACAATAGAATTTGACACAACCACCTCGAAACCTTCTCAAACTTATTATAAATTGACATTTTATTTAAGAACACTGATTATCTCAGCCTCCCATTCTGTATTGGGTGTCAAAGATCACTTAATTTTGCTCTTTATCAGACTTGAGGTTCATTTACGAGTCTTAAATCGACGACAGAGTATCTTATGAAGGAAGTCAAGCTTCCCCCAACTCGGGAACAGGAGGTTATGAAGATACAATTCTTATTTTGAATTATATATCACATAAAATGTTTAAAAGTCATTCTCATACTGATTTCGTACCTTGCTATGACAACCAGGGTACAAATTTGTACTACAGGACTTGACTAAAACAATAGAATACCACAGAGCTTACAATATACTTATATAGAAACTGTAACCTAACTAGACAAAACACTGTTTATGAGAATAGAAAATGAGTAAACATTACAAGAGGTGAGTTCTGAAATATAATTTCTTCTTTTATTTTATACTAGTAAATATAATATTAACTTTAAAAAATATTTTTGTTACATTACTGGCACATCTCTCATTTTATACGGAGAATCTTGTATCAGGTCAACAATAAACGTTCTGACGTGCTGCACTCACTTGATTTTCTGTACATATTGTTCAACAACGATTTTTATAAAATCTAATTTAATTCTATTTCCTGTTGTTTGTAAATATTTGCAGAAAGTGATCTTAGTAACTGTCAAACATTTTTAGAGTTACTCAACAGGTGACTACTTTAAAACTGTATTTGTATGATCAGAGAAAAATGAAGAAGACGAATCAAAATTCAACACTAAAAAAGAAACCAAACAAAGGCTTCCAGTTATGAAACGTTAGTGATTCGTTCAAACGAAGAAGATCCGAAAATTTATTCTTAATTTCAGTCCTCTAACATTAAGTCAGATCGAACGATGAACTTAGTGATATACAAATGAGTGCAGGGTACATAGAGTTTAGAGTTACCACACATTCAATTTTCAGAATAAAGCCAACACTAGTCTTAAACATGTAACCATCTTATCTGTCTCCCGTATCACAGTTTATATAAAACTACATGTACTGTATAATATAGAACGTAAACATTTGCATTAAACCTGTAGCAGAAGAAAAATATGTTGAAAAAGCATTGTGAATGTAATGCATTATCTTTTATTATAAACTTATATTTGATAGATAACATTTTCTAATTACATGGATTGTCCCGTGTTCAGAGATCTTCTTCTGCTATAAGGAGATCAAATTAGCAAGTGAGTTTGTCCTGCTGTCCATAGATGGCAGCTCCTGTCATATCTTATTGTATGGAAGAAAAGTAGTAACTGTGTGTATAGTTCTATAACAAATTTTGCCTATGTTAAAGCGGTGTGCCTTATATTTAATTATCTTTATTGCATACAGTCAAATGTTCATTACGGTGTATATTAAGGTAACATGGAAGCTATAAATAATTGACTGTGAGAAAGAAAGACCGCTGAGGCAAGTATATATACTGACGATATGGCAACCATTTCTCATGAGTTCCTTGTAAATGGTACGTATCCATGTTGGTTTTGTTGGAACTATTTACCATTTATAAACATCAACAAATGGCATATCAACGATCTATTCATGGTTTGCAGTAAGACTTTGTTTGATATTTGTCAGTTTAAACACATTCAGAACTTCCGAAGAGATTTTCTCCTAAAACACAAGGTACTATTTCGTTTGATGTCACTATCTATAATGAAAGTTATGTAAAATAAGGTTTGCTCCAAAATGTTGGAACCGTTTGTCACATATTAACAAAATATTACATATAAAGCTAATCTGTGCTATAGAGACATTTTCAGAGAACCGTCCTTGAACGATGAACTTAAATATCAGGTTTGGTATTTAAATAATAAACAATGTTAATACACACAGATATGTTTAATAAAGGGTTCCCAAAACATGTATGTTCGCTAAATCTCTGTATTGATATATGTGTGGAATGTAATACGTAGCACAGAAATTAACATTGTTGGATTTAAAGTGACTTACGTAATCCTATTTTCATTATTTTCTTTCTTCTTGTGTGTTTTATATTTATTTCACTTGTAAGTGATATCGGGTAAATATTATTATAAACCAAAAATATTGCCAAGTCTAGAAGTTAGTAATATTAACACAATTACGTGGACGAAGTATTTCATAAGTTTATTTATTTGTGTATCTCCGTTATAATCAATGAGAGTGTAGTAACATTGTATTATATGTTAGGTATGTACTCAGTCAATACACCTAACAACTGATCACGGGATGCTTGAGGTGCTAATGTTGGTGCTACTGTCTGTACAAACTATTACGTGTTAGTTGAGATTGTCATTTGTTGAAATAGTTTTATTATAAATTTACCGTTAAGTACAAAGTCAATAAGAGAATGCAGTAGACTTAAGTGATAGTAAATAGTTACAGATCAAGCCGCTAGTTGATGTTCTGATGTTTTAATATATTTGCGTGGACAGAGAACAAAACCTGTATAACAACTGCTTAGTGAATAACCTATTTGGAAATAAAAGCGGCTAACTTCAATTGTTATAAAGTATTTGTATTAAGAAGATACACCTTTTTATATAATAAGACTTTTTGAATTAGTTAATCTTTATCAGTTACAAAAGACATTTAGATTGGAGAGTAGTTCAAAGAATATTCAAACAAAAATAAAGAAATACGTTTTATTTTTCTTAAAAAATACTTTGAAGTGTACTATTATGATCAATATTATTAAGAACCTTTATAGAAGAATTACGAGGTAGTCTGCTTGAAAATAACAGTTTCTGCATTTCACAGAAAAATATAGTTTAATGTCAAAAGTTCTATGTGTGTTGGTGATCAGTGTATATTATCACAGATATTTGGAATAAATAAACAGTACTAGTTGTATAATACCAATATATTACAAGTATGCAAGTTTTTCTACAGTAACTGTAATTAATAAACATATACAGATGACATATTTAGTTCTACTGATCGTCTCGAGATGTACTCATTAAGAAGGGATGAAATATCAGGACCTCGTCCTGTTGTCCATAGATGGCTCTAGCAGTCATATCTTACAAAGGCAAAGAAAATGTATAATTGCTTATGTAGTTCTTTAGCAGGATTTAATGTTGTTCATAGGATAACGTTCAGATTTAAATGCTTTTTATTGCACATACAGAAGCGTTGTGTGTAATGTATACTAAGAGAGTATTGAATATATAACTAACTGATTTTGAGAGAGAAAGGCATCTGATAAAATTATATATTCACAACTTCTGATAAAATTCTCATGATATCCTGGCAATACCATTAAACACACTTTAGAATTTTTGCTACTTGAATGTAATTATACACAACAAGATTTAGGAAAGACGTTGGTGCTCTCACATAAGTTTACCTGAACCACAGTAATTAATTTGAAGTGTGGCGTTTCTGATAACAGTAAATAAGTTTCCTATAGTATATTTTATTTTGATAGGAGCTCGTAGCGAATTTATGTTGAGCTATTTTATTCTCAGGACCTTCCTTTCTCATTTTACAATAATTATTATGAAATGGCTCATGTTCTGTCAGGCAGATTTATCTTATAAGTGATAAGGGTACATGTTCTTGTAGACAAAATAGACATGAATGTGCAATGAAGTGTAATTATGTATACATTTAATTTGGAGCAGATGGAAAATACATTTCTGGAAGGATGCGCTGAAGAAGCAGTGTGATGGAGCTGAGCACCTTCCGTTACAAATATAGTATTTTATCGGATAATTACCTAAAAATTTGCTTGAAAATAGCTGGGAATTAATTATGTGAATAGTGCTTTTAGGAATTCAGAAAGGAAAGGAAACATATAGGATTATTTAGAAGTTATATAGTAATTTATGAATGAACTGGATAAATACCACGGGTTCATTGTTCCTTTTCTATGACAATTCTGCGGTCTCACTTTCGTCACTAACATTACTATCTGGCTCATATAACACATCATTATCCACATATTATTCACTACTCCACAACATATCGTCCGCAGAACCATCAATGACACAAGAAACTCCGCTTTTTTAAACTCTTCTTAATATCGACACGGATTATCCACCCGCACATCGTCGGTATTGATGTCTTCCTTATGACTCAAGATACTCGTTCATGTCAGATCCAATACTCAAAAGATGGGAACATGTATTAAAGCTGCTCTGTATTACAGCGATTATTTGGAAGATGTGAAAAAGGTGCTGGACGTGATGGACAGAAATGTCAGTTAACTCTTGCAATGAGAAGTGTCTTCAGAGTAAGTTAATGTTTATTAAATCCTACCTACAATTACACCAAGTTGTTGTCTTGTGAGAAATATCAGAGAAATAGGAACTGTTTACGTAATAAAATTGGTGAAACTGGAGCAAGGAATTCAGATTTAATGTTTTTTGTTTCGGAATTCAAACAAGACACAACAAGAAGAAACTGTAAAAGAACTCAGTGCCCGTTCAGTAGGTGAAATAACCTGTTTTGGATATTGTCCTGTGACTTTGTGTAACGTAGACAGATCATTCACTTTATGTAAACAACAATTTTAACAACAAACTTATGTAAAGTTTACAATGTAAATGATTTCTTGCTTCAGGGAAACATTGTGTTGCAATTGTTGAAAGTGTCTGACTGGAGTATTTGTAGAGAGAAAATGTGTTTAGCTTCTATGTTCATAATAACATTTATTTGTTCTAAGTTTTGTTTTAATGAGACATAATCAGTCAAATGGCACTTGCTATCTGTACTTGTACTTCAATTGTTTACAGAAATTTCGAGATTTATTTGTTATATCCGTAACTCGAACGTAAGGTGAATTTGTGAAGTTATAAATCAGTTAGGTGATACAGACAGAAATGTGTACATGAAAACTGTGTCTTGGGATTTAAATGTGACGTGAAGATTCATAAAAATGTGGGTAACATTGTAATTATAACCGATATTTCGAGTAAATTAACAGTAGTAGTTATATAAGAGCAACATCTTCAAAGCTTGCAAGATTTGCAGTTCAGAAGCTAAATATTACACTAAAAATATGTGAGGGTTTCTTACTTCGTATAAAATATATCTAACAACTTGAACAAAATACACAGTATCTGTATATTGTCATATTGATCAACAACAACTTTTCGATGTATCGATTGTAAAGTTCTCTTTGTTCTGAAAGACCTTTACGTATTCTATATTGTTAAATCATAATATCGAAATCTCCCCTTCAAAACATACACTTCTCGCTAAAACACATAATTTATCTAAACTGTATTTCTTCTGTTTACTGGAGAAATCACTGAAGTTTAAAAACAGCATACACCAACCCGATGTTTAAACATTTAACGTCCTGATCAGTCTCCCAATTCTCCTTTATATAAAACAAAGTTTGGAATAAATATATCGTTATATACATTTACGTTAAACTTAGAGCAGAGACGTAAAACAGTCTTTGTAGTAGAATGTGCTGTAAAAGCAATGTGAGTGATATGAAGTAACTACATATATTATATAAATGGGATTTTTAGTTATATTACTTTTCTCCAGCAGAAATGTTCTCATTGAGCTGAGCTGAAATGGCAGTACCGCCTCCTGCTCTCCATAGATGGCTCTAGCTGTGATATCTTTTCTCTTTGAGCAAAATTTGTGATTGTTTACAAAGTTCTATAGGAAACGTTATTTATATTCATAAGATATAGTGGGATTTAGTTACTATTTTACTTCTTATACGCAAGTATTGTCTGCAGTGTATCTTAAGATAATACTTAACGTACAAGTAATTGATTGTCCGAAAGGAAACCTTCTGACTCAGATACATATAAGCACCTAATTACAAAATTTTCGCATGAATTCCTTGACACTTACGCTCATATCTGTTAGTTTTGTTGGAACTTATCACTAATTATTAAGGGTTTCAATCTAGTATTAATAATTTTGCAATCACTAATGCTGGCTGAGTCACAATATTTAATTTGTACTGTGTCAGGTGTCACATCATTCAGTCAAATATCTACAAGTAAACTTTTCATAATTATTCAAAAATTCCAAAACTTGTCATTCCAGTCGAAGCTCCGAGTCACATTTTTTGGTTGGAATAAAGTATATTTCTACATAATACGTATATGGTGAAATGTGCAAAAGGTGGAAGTGTTTAAACAATTATATCAGTAAATAAGTATCTCAGAAGTTCTCAAAAATTGTTCATTGTGTGTGGGAACAGTATATAACTTACAACAAACATACGCAATAAGAAGAACATGGTACATATAGAAGTCGACAATCTTCCAGGAATACAGCTATACGACTCCATAATCTACACTTTACATCAACAAAACTGCATCAGATTTTAACTGTATAAATATATGTATATTTATGTATACATTTACATTATACTTGGAATAAATGAAAAACATGGTAGTAGACGAATACGCTAAAACGTATTAAATTATCTAACTTTCTTATAAGTCTGCATTTTATAAACCAGTCTTACCAATTATTTCGATGAAATATATATTTGTAGAGGAATGCACTAAACGGCTTTAAAAGTATCTTTTATTATAAGTATGTATTTTATAGAGCACGTTTACTAATTACTTTGATTGTCCGGGAGAAAAGAATTACTGTTTAGACAATCTAATAACCGACCTGATCTTGCTGTCCACAGATGGCAGCAACTGTCATATTCTAACGCGTGAATGAATATATTTAACATTTCGCCAAAGTTTGCAACAAAGGGTAAACGTATTCATGAGGTGTAGCTTAGATTTAATTGACTTATTTTGAGTGTAGAGAGGTATAGGCTGTAGTGTATATTAAGACAATATAGAACGTACAAGTACTTGAATGTAAGAAAGGAAGGCTTCTGAGACTATTATATATACACACGATTTGACAATGACTTCTGCTGAATATTTGTTAATGTCTTCCAAGTTTGGTTGGAAATTGTACGACATGATAGCCTCAAAGATGTATTTAGTTTATAACTGTGAGTTTTAGCAAGACCTACATTTAGTAAGATGTCTAGTTCCGTATTTGATTGTTTTGTCACATAAACATTCAATCAATCACTAATGTTTAAAAATGTGTAAGTCCAATGGAAGCTTGTAGTCAAATGTTTCATTGCAATGCAATACTTCTATAATACGTATAAGGGTAGAGGTATTTGTAGTAGTCCACTGTCTCAGAAACTGAAAGAAGTTGAAAAGATTGCTTTAACGACATTTTGATCGGCTGTAGTAAGATTTTGTACGACTATTACGGTTTGTCTGATATGTAACAGTTATACAGAACAAATGACACTCGGGAAGAGAGTTAGAGAAAGAGTGTTTTAGAAAAGGAAGGATAAACTTTCATTTATTGTTTGAATTTCTGATTAAGTTATGGCAAAGTATGCAAGTTTAATCTTAATTGCTACAGCCATTAGTGAAAAGTCAGAAGTATTCCATATAAAGCTAATCTGTGCTATAAGAGCTGTAGACATTTTCTTGAGAATCATCCTTGGACGATGAACTTATATTTCAGATTTGATATTTAAACTACAATATTTATTTTTTATTAAAGGGTTCACAAAACATGTATGTTTGCCTAAATCTCTGTATTGATGGTTTAGCGTGGAATTTAACTCGTAACAGAGGAATTACTATTGTCAGATTTAGTATAACTTATTAATTCTAATTTTCCTTATAATTTCCTTTAAGTATACTCAGCTCTAAGGTCAACATTTTGCTTTGTTTGATTTGAAACTCTAACACAATATTGTAGTAAGGAGGGAGATTTAATAACCTTTTGTTGCATGTAGAGAGATATTTTGCTGTAGTGTATCTTCAGAAACTGAGGAATGTATAAATAATTGACTGTGAGAAAGGAAGGCTTTTGGGACAAGTATATCTACATTGATTTCTCTCATGAATCTTCCTTAAGAGCATCCTTTCTTTTGAATGATTTTGTTGGAACTTTTATCTAATTATAAGCAACAACCAATTTAGTACAGAACTGAGCCATGCGATGTTACCAGTAACCCGTGTGTAACAACAGTCCATAAACAGTTCTGAAATATCTTCTTGATTGACAGAAACTGTTTGTAGCTTTTAGTTCAGTTACTCTATTCACATGGCCTTCTCCATTAATTGCATCAATAACAAATAAGACCAAGAATATCTAATTCAGCTTAATCCATTATATCGACCAACTTCCGTCATCATTATTTATGTATCCTGTATTATTATATTTCCTTGCACTGTCAGACAGAGATATTTTACAAATAAATGAAGTCATATTTCCTTGTATAAACAACAAACAAAATAATAAAACATTTTACGAGGTGGTCGCTAAGTAGTAACATTGATATGACATTGTTTTTGAGTGATAAGTGTATGTAAGTGTTTAAGAGTAGACAAGAGTTTATTGAACATATTGTGTTACATTCTTGGAAGATACTCAACATAAGTTCAAGTTTGGCATTTAATAAACTTGACGTTTTTCAGTTATACCTTACACAGACAGACAGTGTTTTGTTTTGTATTCAGGAAGTGTCAAAACGTACATTTGCTGTTAATTTAGGGTATCGAACGTTTTGTTGTAATACAATACTTGCTCTACCTGCTGTAAGTACGTGGTAGAAAGTTAATTGAAAGTGAAAGTTAATTAAAACAGCTGATTTATCCTTCTACCTGAGACTGAGTTAGTCTATTTTATATATGAGACCATACATACTATGCTACTAATAATAATACTGTTAAAATGGCGAGGTAAATTTCACATAAACTTCTTCACTTGTCACTAAAGCCGTTATTCCTATGTTAACATACAGTCATCTTTTTCTACAAATACAGAGTGTGAACACTTCTCTGTAATGTTCCTTTATGTGTCTGTTGTATGTACCAATTTATCTGGATGCTATTTCTCGAACGTACACACATCGTTTCCCATTGACACTGCTCTGTTTGCCAACTTTAATACAACAACTCTGATATTCGCTGGTGAACTGCTCTACTGTACTGAGTACACTAACTACACACTTATCACTAGGGACCTGGAACGTACTGTATTATTGAACACCGACTCACAACTGTACTACCTTGACTTCTCTACTGTACACTGAACTGCCAGCTCTAGTGACAAGTTCGGCTCAGCCTTTCATAACTTGCCGGTCTCGACGAGAAGGTTAGGGAGGTGGAATTTCCTTGATTTCTGTTGTTCCAAGTGTCTAGACAAAATCCTTGTACTGGATAGGGCAGTGGTTCCCAACAACCATGTGTACTGGTTGCGACTGTCTGACCGACCATCGTCCGCAGACTGCAGTACGTACAGAACCGGGCAATCTATGATACTGGGCGCAGATTCCCGTCTCATATCCTACATGACCAATCCTAAATCTCTTATATCGTGGATATGGTGAGAGTCGAAGGCAAACTCTCCTCCATCAGACCTAGAGCGGCTGGAGTTCCAGAAGCCAGTGTACTGTCGCCGTTACTCTTTGCTGCCCACATGTCTGACTTCCCAACAGAACCTCGCACTGCCCTGTGCCAATATAGTGACGATGTCCTCGTCGTGGCTCAGAACAAAAACGTCCGCTACGACCTCCCTCCGCTGCAGCGATCGCTCCAGGCCATCGACACGTGGAGTGAAATGTGGAACATGGACATTAGCCCACAGAAGAGCTTCGCCCTTCTACTGGGCAAGGTCCTCTGCCGGGACCCGGGAAGAGGCATGCGGTTGAGGCGGAGAAGGAAGCCTTGGGTCCGATCTGCCAAATACCTGGGTGTCCGACTGGACAGCGGACTCACCTTCACCCCACATATCCGTGAGAAAATCAGCTTCTTCCACGTTGTGCTTAGGCAGTTGTACCCATATTCCGGTCAACCATGCCAACTTGCCTCAAACTACGGGTGTATCTTGCGATCATCGCCCCAATGATCCTGTATGAATGTGAGGTCTGGGGCTCGATGATTCGTAGCACCATCAGCAGACTGCAAGCCGTGCAGAAGAGAGCGCTTAGGATGATCTACGATACGGAACGTATGTTTCTTTCATACATGCTGCACACCCATTCTGGCAACCTTACATTGAGGACGTTGTGCGTGAACGCTCGCGCACATTGTATGCCAGAATTACATCCCATCCCAACGACCTAGTTAGCACAATAGGGCAATATGACCACCGTGTGACCAGGAGGAGAAAGAGCTATTGCCTCCATAAGGACGCCCTTGGTTCGTGAGTACAGCCTCTCGTCTATTCACTGCCAAACTCCGTCTGTCCTGGACATCCTGGCGCTTGATTTGACTTGTTGGCTGAACTCCACCAGTCGAGTCCGTCCCGCGTGACCAGAACACGACGTGAACCTAAATGGTCCCCAGCCACCCGACCTCTCGCTCCTGGCCCCGCCGGGCCAGACGGACCCTGCAAGCAGGCCGTTCCTGACGTGGCGGCATCGGACACTGCCTTCCTTCCTGGACGCTTATCCAGCAACCAGGAGCACTAGCAAAGGTCAAATCAGGACCATCATCTTACAAAGACATAAAAGCTTGCAAAATGACAAAATCTATAAGAGCGCACAGGTAAATTCGCTCAGCGAATAGGTAAGGTAGCGCTCTGTCCACCGTCCGGGAACACCCGGACGACTTGTCCTCGCTCATGGCTCCTCAGGTTAAACTTGGCCGAACTTCTTACTGAGTAACACGTCAACATAGTACAATATGTTGATAGCTTGCTGTTATATTGCACAAAAAAACCATATTATATCTTCAACCCCACACAGAGACATCATCGCCTCATACAGGAATGGTACAGCCTTTGCCATAGTTTATTAACCTGGATTAAAGCCAAGTCATCGTATTTTCTAAGCTTTCACGTCCACTTGCCAACATTTACTTATACTAGGTAAAGAGTAGTGATGACAAATTCTATTAAATACTTTGGAGTAAACCTCGATAACTACTTGACTTTCGGGGAACTACAAGTCTGTAGTAATTTTTGTTTGTTTCTATTTGTACTAATAATATAAAGTAGGAACATGAGAGTGTTTATCTTTAACAACTCGATCTAAGCTGGCAGTTGTTTCGTATTTGGAAAGTCTCTTCTAGTTTATCACAAGCGTTTTTTGTTTTATCAGCATTAGGCGTATAAATATGCTTTTAGCTTTTATATCAGCAAATTTCAATATCGTTTCACGATGGAGGTCACTGGAGAGTGGCTTTGTCACTTTATTACAAATATGGGATATGTTTAACTCCAAAAAGCTAACTAGCGAAGCATAAAATGTTTAAACATTAAGTTATTTTAAAACAGTTGTACATTTATATTATATTTCTTTCATATTGCACTGATTTATCAACATTGTTGTGATTCTCACAAAACAGAGGTCAGCTTAATCCTATAAATAGGTAAAAATATGATAAGCTAGAGTTACATACAAATCAACATTCTTTTGTCTATCTAGATCAACACTTCTACACTTATAATATAAAACTTATCGAAAATGACAAGGCTCCGCATAAACTTCTAATCTCTCTACAATTTGTACATTTATACAATAGAAGTTGACGCAACAACCTCTAAACCTCCCCAAACTTATCATAAATTGACATTTTATTTCAGAACACTAATTATCTCAGCCTTCCATTCTGTATTGCGTGTCAAAGATCACTTAATTTTGCTCTTTATCAGACTTGAGGTTCATTTACGAGTCTTAAATCGACGACAGAGTATCTTATGAAGGAAGTCAAGCTTCCCCCAACTCGGGAACAGGAGGTTAGGATGAAACAATTCTTATTTTGAATTGTATATCACATAAAATGTTTAAAAGTCATCCTCATACAGATTTCGTCCCTTGCTATGACAACCAGGGTACATATTTGTACTACAGGACTTGACTAAAACAATAGAATACCACAGAGCTTACAATATACTTATACAGAAACTGTAACCAAACTAGACAAAACACTGTTTATGAGAATAGTAAACGAGTAAACCTTTCAAGAGATGACTTGTGAAATACAATTTATTCTTTTATTTTATACAAGTAAGTATAACACTTATTTTAAAAACTGTATTTTTATATCACTAGAGCATCTCTCATTTTATACGGAGAAGCTTGAATCATATCAACAATAAAAGTTCTGAAGTGTTGCACTCACTTGACTTTCTGTAGATATTGTTCAAACGATTTTTTACAAAATATAGCTTCCTTTTATTTCATGTGGTTTTTATGGCTATTTGCAGAAACTTATCTCAGTAACAGTCAAACCCTTTAAGAGTTGCTCAACCTGTGACTGCTTTAATACTGTGTTTGTATGATCCTGAGAAAGACAAATAAGACAAAACAAAAAGCAATTATAAAACAGAAACAAAACAAAGGCTTGCAATTATGAAACGTTAGTAATCCGTTCAAACGAAGAAGATCCGAATATTTATTCTTAATTTCAGGGTATATAGAGAGTTACCACACATTAAATTTTCAGGATAAAGCCAACACTAGTCTTAAACATGTAACCATCTGATCTCTCTCCCGTATCAACTTTTATATAAAACTACATGTACTGTATAACATATAAACGTAAACATTTGCATTAAACCTGTAGCAGAAGAAAAATATGTTGAATATGTTGAATATGTTATTATAAACTTATATTTGATAGATAACATTTTCTAGTTCCATGGGTTGTCCCGTGTTCAGAAATCTTCTTCTGCTATAAGCGGATCAAATTAGCAAGTGAGTTTGTCCTGCTGTTCATAGATGGCAGCTCCTGTCATATCTTATTGTATGGAAGTAAAGTAGTAACTGTGTGTATAGTTCTCTAACAAATTTTACCTATGTTCATGCGGTGTGCCTTGTATTTAAATATCTTTATTGCACACAGTCAAATGTTCATTACGGTGTATATTAAGGTAACATGGAATCTATAAATAATTGACTGTGAGAAAGGAAGACCACTGAGGAAAGTACATATACTGAAGATATGGCAACCATTTCTCATAAGTTCCTTGTGAATGGCATATATCCATCCTGTATGAATGTTGGTTTTGTTGGTACTATTTACCATTTATAAACATCAAAAAAATGGCATTTATAAGTTGTGTCCCTTAACGAGTTAATCCTGTGTTGCAGTAAGACTTTGATATTTGTGAGTTTAAACTCATTCAGAACTTCCGAACGGATTTTCTCCTAAAAACACAAGGCACTATTTCGTTTGATGTCACTATGTATAATGAAAGTTGCGTAAAATAATAAAGTTTGGTCCGAAATGTTGGAACTATTTGTGAAACCTTAACAAAATATTATATAAACCTAATCTGTGCTATAGAGATATCTTCTAAGAACCGTTTTTGAACGATGAACATAAAAAGCAGGTTTGGCATTTAAACAACAAACAATGTTAATAGACACAGATATGTTTATTAAAGCGTTCTCGAAACATGTATGTTCTCCTAAATCTCTGTATTGATATATGTGTGGAACGTAATACGTATTACAGAAATTAATATTGTTGGATTTAAAGTGGCTTACGGAATCCTCTTTTCATTATTTCCTTTCTTTTTGTGTGTTTTATATTTATTTCACTTGTAAGTGATATCTGGTAAATATTATTATAAACCAAAAATATTGCCAAGTCTAGAAGTTAGTAATATTAACACAATTACGTGGACGAAGTATTTGATAAGTTTATTTATTTGTGTATCTCCGTTATAATCAATGAGAGTGTAGTAAGTAATATTGTATTATATGTTAGGTATGTACTCAGTCAATACACTTAACAACTAATCACGGGATGTTTGAGGTGCTAATGTTGGTGCTACTGTCTGTACAAACTATTACGTGTTAGTTGAGATTGTCATTTGTTGAAATAGTTTTATTATAAATTTACTGCTAAGTACAAAGTCAATAAAAGAATACAGTGAACTTAAGAGATAGTAAACAGTTACAGATCTGGCGTCTAGGTGATGTTCTGATGTTTTAATATCTTTTCGTGGTCAGGCAACAACACCTGCATAACAACTACTTAGTGAATAACGTATTTGGAAATAAAAGCGGCTGACTTCAATTGTTATAAAGTATTTGATTTAAGCAGATACACATTTTTATATAATAAGACTTTTTGGATTGGTTAATTATTTATCAGTTAAAACATTTAGATTGGAGAGTAGTTCAGAGAGTATTAAAACCAAAAATGAAATTTCTTTTATTTTTTTAAAAAAAAAATCTTTGAAGTATACTATTATGATCAATATTATTAAGAACATTTATAGAAGAATTGCAATATAGTCTGCTTGAAAATAACAGTTTCCACATTTCACAGAAAAATGTAGTTCAATGTCTAACGTTTTGTGTGTGTTGGTGAATACTGTATACTATCACAGATATTTGTAAATAATAAACAGTACTAGTTGCATAATAACAATATATTACAAGTATGCAAGTTTTTCGACAGTGACTCTTATTAAAAAGCATATACAGATGGCCTGTTTAGTTCTACTGATGGGCCCGAGATGTACACGTTAAGAGAGATGAAATAGCAAGGCTGCGTCCTGCTCTATATAGATGGCCCTAGCTGTCATATTTTATAGCGGCGAAGAAAATTTATAATCTTTTATGAAGTTGTGCAACAGAATATAATTTTGTAGCAGGATTTAGCTTAGATTTAGATGCCTTTTATAGGATATAGAAGAGAATTGTATGCAATTTATATTAAGATAATACTGAAAGCATATGTAACTGTTTTTGAGAGACAAAAGCATCTGATATAAGTATATGTTCGCAAGTTCTGACAAAATTCTCGTGATTTCCTAGCAATTCTAAGTTGAACATCGATTTGTTGGATGATTTTTGAAGCAAGTGTAGATTTGTTGGAACTTGTATCTTATTATACACAACAAGGTTTAGGAAAGACGGTGCTCTTTCTAATTTTACGTGAGTCACAATAATTTCAGAAATAATGCTTTCTATATTATTTTCTATTTTGATAGGAGCCCGTTTGTGAATTTACGTCGAGGTATTTTATTCCCATAAATAAAATATTTATTTCACAATAATTATTGTGAAATGCCTCATGCACTGTCAGGCAGAGTTATCTTATAACTGATAAAGGTACATTTTCTTGTAGACAAAATAGCCATGAATGTCCAATGAAGTGTAATTATTGTAACGGGAGTGCTGGAACACCCTGTGAAAGCAGCTGGCAGCGGAAGGTAAGGGAGCTTCGGTTAGCCACACCTCCTCCTCGTTTGTCTTATAGTGGTGACAAGGCGGCGGTTGGGAGAAAAAACATGACTGTGCCGTATGTTTCCTTACACCTGGTTCTCGATCTTTCTGTTACTAGAACAATCCTGTAAACACCAGAAGGCGGGATATTCCGATATAAAGAGGGTTACAGACAGACGGAGTTAGTCAGTCAGTTGTTGGTTTGGTCAGTGAGTGTGAGCGAGGAGACAGTCGCAGTTCTTGGTGTAAGAGTTAGTCAGTGACGTGTTAATGAACGAAAAGATTGTGCAACGGAAGACTGTACGAACTGTGTATGTGTATCGGAGTTTATGTAATCGCGAGTACAAGTGAAGTTGTAACGGACGAACTGGTAAATTGTAATTGTGTGCAGCAAGTAATTCTGTGTAATTGGCAAGTGTTAAACTGTAAGTCGGTGGAAATAAAGAACATTTTTGAGTGGTGTAATTGGACTTTTTATTTCACGAAACCACAAAGTCACATTATGTATACATTTAAATTGCAGTATTTGGAAGAATGCGCTGTATAAGCAGTGTGATAGATTTCGTATTTTATCGGACAATTACCTCAAACATTTGCTTGAAAACACTGGGGAGTGAATAATGTGAGTGGTGCTTCTAGGAATTCAGAAAGGAAGGGAAACCATGTAGGATTATTTAGAAGTTATATAGTAATTTGTGAATGAACTGGATGAATACCACGGTTTCATTGTTTCTTTTCTATGACTATTCTGCGGTCTCACTTTCGTCACTAACATTACTATCTGGCTCATATAACACATCATTATCCACATATTCCACAACATATTGTCCTCAGAATCATCAATGACACAAGAAATTCCACTTTTTTAAACTCTTCTTAATATCGACACGGATTATCCACTCACACATCGTCGGTATTGATGTCTTCCTTATGACTCAAGATACTCGTTCATGTCAGATCCAATACTCAAAAGATGGGAACATGTATTAAAGCTGCTCTGTATTACAGCGATTATTTGGAAAATGTGAAAAAGCTGCTCGACGTGATGAACAGAAATGTCAGTTAACTCTTGTAATGAGAAGTGTCTCCAGAGTAAGTTAATGTTTATTAAATCCTAGCTACAATTACACCAAGTTGCTGTCTTTGGAGACATATCAGAGAAATAGGAACTGTTTACGTAATAAAGTTGGCGGAAATGGAGCAAGGAATTAAGATTTAATGTTTTTGTCTTTCGAAATTCAAACGAGACACAACAAGGAGAAACTGTAAAAGAACTCAGTGCCCGTTCAGTAGGTGAAATAACCTGTTTTGTATACTGTCCTATGACTTTGTGTAACGTAGACAGATCACTCACTTTATGTAAACAACAATTTTAACAACAAACTTATGTAAAGTTTAGAATGTAAATGATTTCTTGCTCAAGTGAAACGTTGTGTTGCATTTGTCGAAACTGACTGACTGGAGTACTTGTAGAGAGATAATGTGTTTAGCTACTAAGTTCATAATAACATTTATTTGTTCTAAGTTTTGTTTTAATGAGATCTAATCAGTCCATTGGCACTTTCTATCTGTACTTGTACTGCAATTGTTTACAGAAAATTAGAGGATCATTGTTATATCATTAACTCGATCGTATGTTGAATTTGTGAAGACATAAATATGTTAGAGAAAGAAATGTGTACACGAAAACTGTGTCTTGGGGTACAATACTTACGTGAAATTTCATAAAAATGTGGGTCAGCATTATAAATTATAACCGATATTTCGAGTAAATTAACAGTAGTAGTTATGTAAGAGCAATATCTTCAAAGCTTGCAAGACGTGCAGTTCAGAAGCTAAACATTACACTAAAATATGTGAGGGTTTCTTATTTCTTATAAAATATATCTAACAACTTGAACATAAGACACAGTATCTGTATATTGTCATGATAAACAAAATCTATAAACTCAAATTTTCGATGAATCGATTGTAAGGTTCTCCTTGTTCTGAAAGACCTTTACGTCTTCTATAATGTTAAATCATAATATCAAAATCTCCCCTTCAAAACATACACTTCTCGCTAAAACGCATAATTTATCTAAATTGTATTTCTTTTGATTCTGGAGAAAGCACTGAAATTTAAAAACGGCATATACCAACCCGATTTCTAAACATTTAACGTCCTGATCAGTCCTTCAAATTCCCTTTATATAAAACAAAGTTTGGAATAAATTTATTTTTATATATTTACCTTAAACTTAGAGCAGATACCTAAAAGTCTTTTTAGATGAATGTGCTGTAAAAGCAGTGTGAGTGATAGCAAGTAACTACATGTATTATATAGATGACCATTTTTAGTTATATTGCTTCTCTCGACGAGAAATGTTCTAAATTAAGCAGAGAAGAAATAGCAAGACTGTCTCCTGCTGTTCATAGATGGCTCTAGCTGTCATGTCTTATCGCTCGGAAGCAAATGTGCGAATGTTTGGCGAAGGTTTATAGCGCAGTTTATTTAGTACATAGGATACAATTAGATTTAGTTATTCATTTACTGCGTGTGTGCAAGTATTGTCTGTAGTGCCCCTTAAGATAATATTTAATGTATAAGTAATTGATTGTCAGAAAGGAAAGCTTCTGACTCAAATACATATAGACATGTAATTACACTATTTCCCCATCTTTCTTCGAGAGAGACTTTTCTTAGCCCGCATGTCCCCCCTTCTGGGTGACATATAAGTCATCCCTCCTCTCCAGTTTGGCTTTCGTCCTAGGCATTCAACGTCACAGCAGTTGCTGAGCGTGGTGGAGGCTGCAGCCCTGGGTTTCCAGGACAAGGCATTCACCTCGGCAGTATCTCTGGACGTGGAAAAGGCTTTCTCTACGACCTGGCACGCGGGTCTTCTGTACAAATTCATCCAACTGGAGCTACCCACTCAAGTCATACACCTTCACTCTTTCCTAAAACATAGATTCTTCACTGTCACAGTGGCGGGAAAAACATCTACACGAAGGTCTATCCGCGGCGGAGTCCCTGAAGGTTCTGTGTTATCCCCGACGCTGTACAGCGTCTATGTGGCTGACCTTCCCACTGAACAGCACGTCAACATAGCACAATATGCTGACGACGTGCTGCTATTCTCAACAAATAGACCCCCACGCAGAACCTTCAACCCCATTCAACGATTCCTAATCCTCCCCCAGGATTGGTGCACGCTTTGGCGATTGTCCATTAATACGGAGAAAAGCCAAGCGATATTGTTCACCAAGCGCCGCTTTCCCGCCCATTTCCCCCAATTTACCTACTTCGGGCAAGGGATCAGGTGGGAGAATTCAATCAAGTACTTGGGAGTCAAGCTGGACAAGGGCCTAACTTTTCGGGAGCACATCCAGGAGCAAGCTCATTGGTCGTGTGGTGCCGTGGCATTGCTATACCCTGTGCTTCGGTCTGCGATGTCTGCTCCCCTAAAGTTGCGCCTCTTTATGGCTCTGGTCCTCCCTATCATGCTCTATGCGTGCGAAGTCTGGGGTATGGCCGCAGGCTCACATCTAGTTCTGCTCCAACGTGCACAGAATAAATGTCTTCGGATTATTTATTCTGTTTGCACAAGGTTCCTCGTGAGATTACTTCACGAGGCTTCATCCCTCCGATATTTGGAGGATGAAATTAGGCGCCGGGCGATAAAATTCTACGAGGGTTTGCCCCAATATCAGAGCGCCCTCGTCAGATCCCTTGGGGATTATGTTCCTCGTGAACGTCGCTTAAAGCGATACCGGTTACCCCGCATGTCTTGCGGTCATTACCGGTAACCACATGATCTCCATTCCAGCCTAAATTAAATTTCAGCTAATCCAAAATTTTTATTATGGAATATTCAAAATTATACATACCTTCTTCCTAGTTTATTAACTAACCCACCAGCGGTGCTCGCTGTCCGCAGCACCCGGTTCATCATTCCCTGAGGAGCAAAAACTACCTCCCTACACTAACCCCACTTAAATTACACCCGTCATTCTGCAACATCCACATCCCGCCACTACGTGGTTAAGCTCTTCCCAGAGCAGGTACACGACTTGACCACCCTTCGGGCTGTTCCCAAACAGCCCGTCAGCCTGGAGTTGAGTATTTCCCCATGATGTCTTAGTTAATAACTTATCACTATGTTAGGTTTTGATGGAACTTGTATCCAATTACAGCGGAATTAAATCTAGCATAATATTTTTTGCGCCACTAATGCTAGCTGAAACATAATATGTAATTTTTACTGTGTCATGTGTAACAATATTAAATCAATTATCTACAGGTAAGCTTTTCATTATTCATCAAAGAGTCGCAAACTTGTCAAACCAGTTGAAGTTAGTTGTCGCATTTTTTGTTGGAATGGTATTTTTTATCATAACATAACATTTTTCTACATAATACCTATATGGGCATATCGGACGATGAATGAATTGATATTCAAAAAAGTACAGAGTACATAGAGCTTAGAGTTACGAGACACTCTTCTTTCAGAGTAAAGGAAACCCCGGGAAAACCTTTTCCAGGTAATCAGGTAAAATGTGTAAAGAAAGTAATGTGAATAGAAGTCATCAGATTTTTAAAATGTCGCTCTAACCGCCATATTTAGAATACTAATGCACATTTCTGTACTTCTTGTGATTTCAATTGAACATCATGGAATTGTAAAAACAATATACACGAGCCGATATAACTCTCTTATCATTATCCCCTTATAGTTAAGACTAAATGTACCATGAAATATATTTATGTATATATTTAAATTATACTTGCAGCAGGTGAAAAAGTGTGTTTATAGAACAATGTGCTGAAAAAGCATCGTCCATGAGATTAAGTTACTTTCAGTACAAATACATATTTGATAGATCACTTTTTCTAATTACATTGATAATCCATGAGAAGAGAACTGTTTTGGTTTTGAAAGGAGCAGCTTGTCAATCTACCTCGTCTTGCTGTCCATAGATAGCAGCACCTGTCATATCTTATCCAGTGGAAGAAAGGGAGTAACTGTTTACGCAGTTTTATAACAAACTTTATTTAGGTCGGTAAGAAACACTTTGGACTTAATTAGGTTTTATGTCTTATGAACAGATATTTTGTGTAGTGTATAGTAACAAGATATGGGACCGATACATTATTGATTGTTAGAAAGGAAAGCTTGCGAGATAAGTATATATCCGCATTCCTTGGCAATTTTCTTCCATAGATTCCTCGCTAATAGCGTGATAAACAACGAATTTTGATTGAGCTGTGTTAAATAATTCGATGTCGTACGCGGGAAGTGATCGACGGATCTCCCGTCTCCGTCTGTCTGCGGTTAACCATTAAGCTACTATGGCCAACATGACATTAAATTCTCCAACTGACTCGTATGTTTCCCGATAAACCACTAGGAGTTCTCATATACAAAGAGACACGTACCTTTTGTGACGACTTGCTATGCTGTAAGTACTTGTTATAGTTACCATTATTAGCTAAATTGATGGAAATTAATTAATTTGTGACAGCAGTTCATAAATATTGCTATAGCTTCTAGCTCGACAGCAATCCGTTTGTGGCTTCAAGTTGAGCTATGTTATTTACACTGCCTTCTCCATCAATTGTTTCTATAATTATTGTGACGATAGCATACCTGCACTGTCAAAGGTATTTTACAAATATATAAAAGTATATTTCCTTGTACAAAGAATAGACATACAAATGTGCAAGGTTTACGAGCTGTCGCTAAGTGATGACTTTAATGTTGCTGTGTTTACTGCAATTAGAAGGTAACAACATGGAATTATATAAACAGAAAATGCAGACCTGCTTTTTAAATATGTAACTATATGGCTAGGCTCCTGTATCCCCTTCTATCTAAATTTAAATGTGTAGTGAAATATATTTATCTATATATTCACATTAAACTTTTAGTAAATGAAAAATACTCCTTATAAAATCTGCGCTAATGAAATGGTGTAAGTTGAATTTAATAACCTTTCTTATAAACATATATCTTATATAAAGACTGCACGAATGAGATTGTCAAAAGCTTTTAGAGTTTACCAACATTAATGGTATAACAATGATCTTAACTTTTTTATCAGCAATTTTCAATCCAGTTCCACTGATTGGGTGTACCACGGGCTTCCTTTTGGCAGTTTTATACAAATACGGGATATGCTTAACCTCAAAAAGGTAAATAGTGAAGCTGAAAATGATTAAACGTTATTTTAAAGCATTTGCACGCTTATATTACATTTCTTTTATATTTCACTGATGATTTATCAAAATTAATTTCATGATACAGAACTGAAGTCAGCTGAATCCTATAAATAGATAAAAATATAATAAGGTAGAGTTACATACAAATCAACATTCTTTTGTCTATCTAGATCAACATTTGTACACTTATAATATAAAACATAACGAAAATGCTAAGGCTCCTCACAAACTTGTACTATCTCAACAATTTGTACATTTATACAATACAATTTGACACAACAACCTCGAAACTTCCTCAAACCTATTATAAATTGACATTTTATTTAAGAGCTTTGATTATCTCAGTCTCCCATTCTGTATTGAGTGTCAAAGATCACTTAATTTTGCTCTTTATCAGACTTGAGGTTCATTTACGAGTCTTAAATCGACGACAGAGTATCTTATGAAGGAAGTCGAGCTTCCCCCAACTCGGGAACAGGAGGTTAGGATGATACAGTTCTTATTTTGAATTATATATCACATAAAATGTTTAAAAGTCATCCTCATACTGATTTCGTCTCTTGCTATGTCAACCAGGGTACAAAGTTGGACTACAGGACTTGACTAAAACAATAGAATATCACAGAGCTTACAATATACTTATATAGAAACTGTAACCAAACTAGACAAAACACTGTTTATGAGAATTATTTATACTAATTATTATGAAATGGCTCATGTACTGTCAGGCAGATTTATCTTATAACTGATAAGGGTCAATGTTCTTGTAGACAAAATAGACATGAATGTGCAATGAAGTGTAATTATGTATACATTTAAATTGGAGGAGACGGAAGATACATTTCTCGAAGAATGCGCTGTAGAAGCAGTGTGATGGAGCTGAGTACCTTCCATTACAAATACAAATTTTCGGGTAATTATCTCAGAAATTTGCTTTAAAACACTGGGGAGTGAATTATGTGAGTGCGGTTTCTAGGAATTCAGAAAGAAAGGGGAACCATGTGGGATTATTTAGAAGTTATATAGTAATTTATGAATGAACTGGATAAATACCACGGTTTCATTGTTTTTTTCTATGACTATTCTGTGGTCTCACTTTCGTCACTAACATTACTATCTGGCTCCTATAACACATCATTATCCACATATTATTCACTACTCCACAAAATATCGTCCTCAGAACCATCAATGATACAAGAAATTCCACTTTTTTAAACTCTGCTTAATATCGACACGGATTATCCACTCGCACATCGTCGGTATTGATGTCTTCCTTATGACTCAAGATGCTCGTTCATGGCAGATCCAATACTCAAAAGATGGGAACATGTATTAAAGCTGCTCTGTATTACAGCGATTATTTGGAAAATGTGAAAATGGTGCTCGAATTGATGTACAGAAATGTCAGTTAACTCTTGCAATGAGAAGTGTCTCCAGAGTAAGTTAATGTTTATTAAATCCTACCTACAATTACAGCAAGTTGCTGTCTTTGGAGACATACCAGAGAAATAGGAACTGTTTACGTAATAAAGTTGGCGAAACTGGAGCAAGGAATTATATTTAATGTTTTTTTCTTTCGGAATTCAAACAAGACACAAGGAGAAACTGTAAAAGAACTCAGTGCCCGTTCAGTAGGTGAAATAACCTGTTTTGGATACTGTCCTGCGACTTTGTGTAAGGTAGACAAATCATTCACCTTATATAAACAACAATTTTAACAACAAACTTATGTAAAGTTTAGAATGTAAATTATTTCTTGCTCCAGGGAAACGTTGTGTTGCATTTGTCGAAACTGACTGACTGGAGTACTTGTAGAGAGATAATGTGTTTAGCTACTAAGTTCATAATAACATTTATTTGTTCTAAGTTTTGTTTTAATGAGATCTAATCAGTCCATTGGCACTTTCTATCTGTACTTGTACTGAAATTGTTTACAGAAAATTAGAGGATCATTGTTATATCATTAACTCGATCGTATGTTGAATTTATGAAGACATAAATCATTTAAGTGATACAGAAAGAAATGTGTACATGGAAACTGAGTCTTGGGGTACAAAAATTACGTGAAAATTCATAAAAATTTGGGTCAACATTATAAATTATATTTGATATTTCCAGTAAACTAACAGTAGTAGTTATATAAGAGCCATATCTTCAAACCTTGCAAGACTTGCAGTTCAGACGTTAAACATTTCACTAAAAATATGTGAGGGTTTCTTATTTCTTATAAAATATATCCAACAACTTGAACAAAACACACAGTATCTGTATATTCTCATAATAAAAAATTGGATAAATCAGCATTTGATGTATCGATTATACAGTTCTCTTTGTTCTGAAGGACGTTTACGTTTTCTATAATGTTAAATCATAATATCAAAATCTCCTCTTAAAAACATACACTTCTCGCTAAAACACATAATTTATCTAAACTGTATTTCTTCAGTTTCAGCATTCCGATTTTTAAACATTTAACATCCTGATCACTCTCCCAAATTGCGTCTATATAAAACAAACTTAGGAATAATTAAATTTTTATATACATTTACGTTAGTCTTGGAGCAAGTACGTAAAACGGTCTTTGTAGAAGAATGTGCTGTAAATACAGTGTGAGTGATATCAAGTATCTACATGTATTATATAGATGTCGATATTTAGTCTTACTGCTTCTCCCGAGGAGCAATGTTCTCATTGAGGAGAATTGAAATAGCAAGACCGCATCCCGCTGTCCATAGATGGCTCTAGCTGCCATATCTTTGTGATTGTTTACGAAAGTTTGTATCAAACTTTATCTTTATTCATAAGATATATTTGGATTTAATTATTTCTTTACTGTATTTCTGCAAATGATGTCTGTAGTGTATAAGGTAATATTTAACATTTAAGTGAGTGATTGTGAGAAAGGAAGGCTTTTGACAGTAATATATATAAAGACGAAATTACAGTTTTCTCATGAATTCCTTGTTAGTTATGTTAGACCATGCTATACTTTTGTTGGAATTTATATACAATTATAAAAGACTCATTCTAGTGTTCATCATTTTGCCCTCTCTAATAGTAGATGAATCACAATATTTTAATATTTAATATGTAGTGGGTCGTGTGTAACAACATGAGTATTGCAGAAATATTGTACAAATAGGAAAAGTATATTTCCTTGTACAAACAATAGACATAGAATCGCGATATTTATTACTGTCTGGTGTCTTAGTAGTAACTGTAATATCACATTGTTTTTGAGTTTAGAGTTACCAGACATTCATCTTTTAGAATAAGAGAAAACCTCCAAAGTTAAGTCATATCGGACGATGAATGAAATGATGTTCAAATGAGTACAGGGTACATAGAGCTTAGAGGTATCAGACATTCATATTTCAGAATAAGAGAAAACCTCCAACGTTAAGTCATATCGGACGATGAATGAAATGATGTTCAAATGAGTACAGGGTACATAGAGCTTAGAGGTATCAGACATTCATCTTTTAGAATAAGAGAAAACCTCCAACGTTAAGTCATATCGGACGATGAATGAAATGATGTTCAAATGAGTACAGGGTACATAGAGCTTAGAGGTATCAGACATTCATATTTCAGAATAAGAGAAAACCTCCAACGTTAAGTCATATCGGACGATGAATGAAATGATGTTCAAATGAGTACAGGGTACATAGAGCTTAGAGGTATCAGACATTCATCTTTGAGAATAAGAGAAAACCTCCAACGTTAAGTCATATCGGACGATGAATGAAATGATGTTCAAATGAGTACAGGGTACATAGAGTTTAGAGTTACCAGACATTCATCTTTCAGGATAAGAGAAAACCTCCAACGTTAAGTCATATTGGACGATGAATGAAATGATGTTCAAATGAGTACAGGGTACATAGAGCTTAGAGTTACCAGACATTCATCTTTCAGGATAAGAGAAAACCTCCAACGTTAAGTCATATCGGACTATGAATGAAATGATGTTCAAATGAGTACAGGGTACATAGAGCTTAGAGTTACCAGACATTCATCTTTCAGGATAAGGGAAAACCTCCAACGTTAAGTCATATCGGACGATGAATGAAATGATATACAAATGAGTACAGGGTACATAGAGCTTAGAGTTACCAGACATTCATCTTTCAGGATAAGAGAAAACCTCCAACGTTAAGTCATATCGGACGATGAATGAAATGATATACAAATGAGTACAGGGTACATAGAGCTTAGAGGTATCAGACATTCATATTTCAGAATAAGAGAAAACCTCCAACGTTAAGTCATATCGGACGATAAACGAAATGATATTCAAATGAGTACAGGGTACATAGAGCTTAGAGTTATGAGACATTCATATTTCAGGATAAGGGAAAACCTCAAGCGTTAAGTCATATCGGACGATGAATGAAATAATGTTCAAATGAGTACAGGGTACATAGAGCTTAGAGTTACCAGACATTCATCTTTCAGGATAAGGGAAAACCTCCAACGTTAAGTCATATCGGACGATGAATGAAATGATGTTCAAATGAGTACAGGGTACATAGAGCTTAGAGTTACCAGACATTCATCTTTCAGGATAAGGGAAAACCTCAAGCGTTAAGTCATATCGGACGATGAATGAAATAATGTTCAAATGAGTACAGGGAACATAGAGCTTAGAGTTACCAGACATTCATCTTTCAGGATAAGGGAAAACCTCCAACGTTAAGTCATATCGGACGATGAATGAAATGATGTTCAAATGAGTACAGGGTACATAGAGCTTAGAGTTACCAGACATTCATCTTTCAGGATAAGAGAAAACCTCCAACGTTAAGTCATATTGGACGATGAATGAAATGATGTTCAAATGAGTACAGGGTACATAGGGCTTAGAGTTACTAGACATTCATCTTTCAGGTTAAGAGAAAACCTCCAACGTTAAGTCATATCGGACGATGAATGAAATGATGTTCAAATGAGTACAGGGTACATAGAGCTTAGAGTTACCAGACGTTCATCTTTCAGGATAAGAGAAAACCTCCAACGTTAAGTCATATCGGACGATGAATGGAATGATGTTCAAATGAGTACAGGGTACATAGAGCTTAGAGTTACCAGACGTTCATCTTTCAGGATAAGAGAAAACCTCCAACGTTAAGTCATATCGGACGATGAATGAAATGATGTTCAAATGAGTACAGGGTACATAGAACTTAGAGTTACCAGGCGTTCATCTTTCAGGATAAGAGAAAACTTCCAACGTTAAGTCATATCGGACAATGAATGAAATGATGTTCAGATGAGTACAGGGTACATAGAGCTTAGAGTTACCAGACGTTCATCTTTCAGGATAAGAGAAAACCTCCAACGTTAAGTCATATCGGACGATAAATGGAATGATGTCTTTCAAACAACAACCCTTTCAGCTGTTGTCTGCTTTCTCTGTTCACAACTCTGTTTCCCAAAATCTCTTTGCGAGCCGTCACGTCCCTAAATACCTATTTCATAAATTCGAGATACTTCTGGACCAAACAGGAATGGCATGTTTTATCACCTTATAGAGGCAGGTCACCCTATCGGTGTCGGCAGGTCTTTTATCTCACGCTATCATTATGTCTTCTGGTATGCTCCTTATCTCCAGGCTTTTTGTGTACATAACCCGCGAAATGGTTATCGGGTACGCGACAATCTGTTGAAAAAGTATTCTGTATGTAATTCATTACCTTTTATTATAAAGTTATATTTGATAGATTACATTTTCTAATTACATGGATTGTCTGAGATCAGAAATCTGATATAAACCAAATAATTGGCAAGCGAGTTTGTCCTGCTGTCCATAGATGGCAGCACCTGTCATATCTTATTGTACGGAAGAAAAGTAGTAACTGTTTGTGAAGTTTTATAACCACTTTTAATTATGATTAAACGGTGTGTCTTTTATTTAATTATTTTTATTGCATATAGACAAATGTTGATTACAGTGTGTAAATTAAGGGAACATGGAAGCTATAAATAATTGATTGTGAGAAAGGAATATCACTGACGCAGGTATATACACTGACTTTATGACATCCATTTCTCATGGGTTCATTAGTGTTTAAAACAGTTTTTTTTTTTTTTTTGGAACTTTTAACCATTTATAGACAGCAACAAATAGGACTTTAAATTATGTACTTTAACAGTCAATGCATTTTTTGTAGTAAGACTTTCTCTGACATTTGTGTGTTTAAGCACATTCAGAACTTCCGAAGGGGTTTTCTCCTAAAAATACAAGGTACTATTTCGTTTGACGTCACTATCTATGATGAAAGTTGTGTAAAATAATTAAGTTCGTTCCGAAATGTTGGAGCCATTTGTGAAATCTTAACTAAATATTACATATAAAGCTAATCTGTGCTATAAAGACATTTTCCGAGAACCGTCCTTGAACGATAAACTTAAATATCTACTCGGTCAGACGGCCGTAGCAGCAGCTGCAGCCCTACATCCACCCGCCAACCACCACGGCGGTCAGCCGGCCGCCTTTATAGATGCACTGCCTACCACTAGCAGCCACGATCCTACTCTCAGAGCACCATTGGCTGCAGCATCCACCAGCGCTGACGTCCCCATGGACCAGAGCAGCGCGGAGGACGAGCAGATGGCCCGAAAATTCCAAAAACTGTCCCGGGAAGTTAAAGAGCTCCAGAAGGAAATCTCTCACTTCCAAGAAATCGTAGAAGCCATGGCCCCGGAGTCCATCATGCAGCCATGACTCATCACCGGTGATAATGGATTTAAAAAGTGCATCCCCTCCATCAGTAAAGAGACGCAGAACCTCATGGGTTGTCTCCATTCGCACAGCTTTTTGTTCGTGAGTCAACAGACGTGGCACCCAACGAGCAAAAACTCGGATCATGTAGAGATGGTCGTGCATAACTGTAAACAACTGCCACATGAAATTCTCAACACTTCACTGAGGCTACGTAATGTTGTTCGCCGACCCTCTCGGACAATCACAGCATCTGTGTTGATGTTGAGTTCAGTCACAGCAGAAGCCGAAACACCAGGCCCGCCTTGTTTAACACTAATAAGTCGACCTTCTATGAAGTCCTTGAACCGGCTAAACACTGTTGCACGAGATAGTGCTTCTACACTGTACGCTTGCTTCAGCATTTCAGTGGCTGTATGGTTTAAAGGAAAACAGAATTTAATTGCGCTGTACTCCAGTGTCTGGTATGCGAAATTCACATAGGATTTACAATATAGAGCATTACTACCAACATACCAATACGAGAGTGCTGCCACCTAGCGACATTGTACATAAAAACCTTCTCTTTTTTCAAATGTTTATGTTACAGATTCCTCCAAATTCCTCCACTTGAAAAAAAATGTATTATCACTACTTTTTGTTATATTTGCACAATTAATTTATTAAGTTTTGTTGGAGCTTATAAAACGTAATGTCAAGGAATGTCTAATTATCCTATGAGAACTATATTTAGTAAGATGTCTAGATAAGTACTTTATTGGTCGGCGTCATAAAAGTTCAATCAACCACAGATGTTTAAAAACGTGCAAGTCCAATGGAAGCTCGGAGTCAAACTTTTGGTTGAAATGCAGTACTTCTCTAATACGTATTTGGTTGAGAGTATTTGAACATTTGTAGCATTAATTATCTCAGAAACTAAGAAAAAGGAATAGTAAAAATTGTGTGCTTTCACGATATTTTCATCTGCGGTAGTAAGATTTTTTCGACTATTACTATTCACTGGGTCGCACCCTTAAATTTCTACGCCACATTCCAATAATTCCTATTACTTCAAGGTGATAGCATTGAATTCTATAAACAGAATATAATGACCCGATTTTTAAACATGTAACTGTATTATCAGTCTCCTTATGCCTTTGTAGCTATTACTAAATGTGCTATGTAACATATTTATGTAAACATTCACATTAAACTGGTAAAATATGACAAAACATATTTTTGTACAGAATGGGCTAAAGAAACAGTGTGAGTTGCATTCAATGCCCTTTCCTATAAACTTATATTTTATGGAGAACGTTCTTTTATTTTAATTGATTGTCCAGAATGAGCGAAATTTGTTTTAAAAGTTGCAACAAATGGCTGCACATAGATGGCAGTACCTGTCATATCTTATCGTGCGGAAGTAAATTTTTAACTTTTTGGGAAGTTTTACTAGAAATTATAATTATTTTGATAAAGTGCATCTTAGAATTAATTATTTTAACCCGCATGTACAGATATATTCTTCTAGAATCTAAATTCAGAAACTGGGCAGTGTATAATTAAGTAGCTGTGAGAAAGGAAGGTTTCTGATACGTGTATATGTACACACGTTTTGGCAATTCTTTCTCATAAATTGCTGTTCATTGCGATGAATCACATGGAATTTTGGTGGAACATGTATAACGTTATAGACAGCAAACAATTTGGAATGTCACCTGAGCTAAACACATTTGTAAAATATCTGATAGAAAATAATCGCTGTGTGGCTCTAAGTTTATGTATTTATCCACACGACTTTCTCCATTCAATAATTAGAAACTACACGTAGTATAAAATGTTGGTTTGATATGTGGCCTTTCTCAGGCATTTTTAAGTTATACTTTTAATCAAAGAAACACACTCGCTCACAGAACCTTTTATGAAAACGGATTTTTGTTTTGTTTTTAGGAAAATTGAAAACGTAGATTTCTTGATAATTTGAAGTCTCGAACGTTTTGTTGTAATACAATACTTGCTCTACCTGCTGTAGGTACGTGGCAGAGAAAGTGAAAAACAATTAAAATAGCTGATTTATCCTTCTATCTGAGACTGAGATAGTGTAACCTTCTATATCAGGTGTCAGTTCATTTATTTCATTGTTATTATAATCCAATAATAATATTGTAACAAAAATGACAATTGAGAGTTCACTTTAACTCCTTCAGTTGTCAGCAAAATCGTGAGCTCTATGCTCACTTAATATCACCTTTTCTTTTTCCACAAATACTCAATGACAAAAGTCTCTTTAATTCCCTCAGTGTCTCTCTTGGACGAACCAAGTTACGCCGGGGGCTATTTCTCTGACGGACGCTGCTCTGGATGTCGTCTGACACAGCTCCGATATTCGCTGTTCAGTTGTTCACTGTACTAGACACACTATATATACACTTGTTACGGACCCTGAAGGTACTACATTCCTGAAGACCGAGTCACAAATCTGGACCGTACTACACTACATTGAAGTTGACAACTTCTCTGCTCTTGACTGAACTCTCAGCTCAACATCGTGTTTTATAGACTGACCTTACAGGAACATATAACTGTGTGAAGTGATACCAAAGAAATGTGTGCTTTGGTTACTAAAATTACGTTAAAATTATATCGACAGTAAAGTTCTTTGTTCTGGAAGATCTTTACGTATTCTATTATGTTAAATTATAATATCAAAATCTCCCTTTCGAAATATACACTTCTCGCTAAAACACATTGCATTCTAAACTGTACTTCTTCTGTTTTCTGGAAAAGGCAATGGAGTTTAAAAACAACATATAGCAAGCGGATTTTTAAACATTTAACATCCTGATCAGTCTCCCAAATCTCCTTTTTATAAAACAAAGTTTGGAATAAATATATCTTTGTATATATTTATCTTAAACTTGGAGCAAATACGTAAAACAGTATTTGTAGAAGAATGTGCTGTAAAAGCAGTGTGAGTGACATCAAGTAGCAACATGAATGATACATATGGCCATATTTAGTTATATTGCTTCTGCCGAGGAGGAATTTTCTCTTTGAGGAAAATTCTAATAACAGTACTCTCTCCTCTGTCTATAGATGGCTCTAGCTGTCATATCTTATAGGTGGGATGAAAATTTGTGATTGTTTACGAAATTGTGTATCAAACTTTATCTATATTCATAAAATATATTTGGAATTAATTATGTATTTACTCTATGTCTGTAAATGTTGTCTGTAGTGTATAATAAGGTAATATTTAACATTTAAGTAAGTGATTGTGAGAAACGAAGGCTTCTGACACTAATATATAAAGACGAAATTACATTGTTTTCTCATTAATTCATTGTTAATTATGTTTGCCATGGTATACATTTGTTGGAATTTATATACAATTATAAATGACTTATTCTGGTGTTAATCATTTTGCCCTCTCTAATGCTAGATGAGTGATAATATTTAACTTGTTCTGTCAGGTGTAACAACACGACTACTGCAGAAATTTTGTCCAAATAGGAAAAGTGTATTTCCTTGTACAAACAATAGACAAAGAATCGCTATATTTATTTCTGTGTGGTGGCTTAGTAGTAACTGTGATATCACGTTGTCTTTGAAAGGTGATAAGAGATTCTCATAAATCACAAAATTCTATTTTATTAGTTCTGACGAGCGATCTCATGCATGTCGTGGAGACGGACCACCGGGTTCTCCACATACTTGCCGTCGCCGTACAATATTAACAGTTGTCCGTAACACTTGGAAAACACTAGTCAAGTGTTTAATTTGAGATTCTAAATATGTTATTATACCTGAAAGGATAATAAATTAAGGTTTTGGGCATTTTGCTAAATTCAGCAAAACAAATATTTACAATATAAGCAAATAGTCAAATCTTAAGGAACACGGTATGAAGAATTGCCATTCGAATGCAAGGGACAGAATTATATCTTTTATACGCAATATTTATAAACTGGAGAACAAAAACTTCTGTTCATGCCACATTTAACTTGTAGATGGCAGTACTGTGACTGGTTGATGTTTACCAAATTATATTAGTGAAGAGAATTACTAATAAGAACTAAATTATGAAAAGCTTTCTAATGAAATGAGCAGATGAAAAATAGTTCTGAACGAGTGCGCCAAAATGTAATTTAGTGGAACCAAGTACCTTTAACTATTCATATATATTTGATAAATGACTTTTTATAATTTAATTGACTGTTCGGAAGACAACGCTTTTCATTATACATTACCAACCGACTACATATTGCTCTCCATAGATGGCTCTACCTCCGTTATCTTATACTGCAGAAGAAAATGTGTATCTGATTACCAAGTCTTAGAACAAACTGTAATTCTGTTGATAAGTAATGTCTTAGATTTAATTAGCTTGTAGAACATGTAGACAAGTAAAGGCTGTAGTCTATATTAAGGCAATATGAAATATATAACTAACTGTGTAAGATGGGAAGGCTTCTAACTCAAGTATATATGTACATGCTTAGCATAAAAAAATTAAATCGTGTCTCCCAAAAGGGAGAACGATTAAGTGCAGCTGCCCACGACAAAAGGGGCAACCCATTCCAAACATTCAATAATTTCGAACACCCCAGCAGAACGTGGAACTACTAGCTCATTTCGCAGGTTAACCGCAAAGCGGCTAGGTACTGCGGCATAACACACCCAGACGGGGATAGCCCCGCCCGACTAGGACTACCTCTGGACCTCTGGAGAACTTGCTAAAATTAATACTTTATTAGAAATAACTTAATGAAGTAATTTACCAAAAACGCCTCGAAGTCCATTTTTTTTTGTGAAATGGCATACTTCTCTTATACGTACATATAATATACATGTGGTGGACGCCTCGGTAGCGTTCAATATCAAATGTTCTATATGTGTAGGTGACCAGTGTATTTTATCAGTGTATATTATATTATCACACATATTTGGAATAAGCACTAATAGTTGTATTATACCAATATATTACAAGTATTCAAGTTTTTCTACAGTCACTGTCATTAAAAACATATACAGATGGCCTTTTTAGTTCTACTGATTGTCCCGAGATATACCCGTTATAAAGAGATGAAATAACAAGTCCTCGTCCTGCTGTCCATAGATGGCTCTAGCTGTCATATCTTACAGCGTAAAAGATAATTTGCAATTGTTTGAGTTTCTGTACCGTAATTTAGTTTTGTTCATAGTTTATAGGTTAGATTTAAATGCTTTTTATTGCATGTAGAGAAGCGTTTTCTGTAAAGTATATTAAGATAATATTGAATATATAACTGATTTTGAGAAAGAGGGCAACTTATAGAAGTATATATTTATTTATTGTTATCTGAAAAGGTTACCAGAGCCATAGCTCATTCTAGGGAACAGTACAAATATATATAAAATGATGGCAAACAGCCCTTAACAATACTTCTAGTACATTTTAATAGTAGGAATGAATTACCGTTCAAGAATAACATATATGAAACATACAAAGATACAGAAATTCACTATAACTCAAGAAATAATAGTAACAAAGAACTTCACAGAAAAATAGAAGCTACATATTCTATGGGACATTAATCCATATTAATTTTTAAACAGTTCAGCTTTCAAACCAGCTATAAATGTGTAACACTTTATCAGCTTTCAATATATGCCTTCAGTAAATTTTCAGCAACTTTCCTTTTAAAACCTTTTATGTTCCTGCAGCCTTTCAGTTCCAGTGGCAGTGCATTATATAAGTTGATAACGTGTGAGGTTAAGCTGTTCAGGCCATAAGTACAAGTGTTCACTGTTGGTTTTGTTAAGTTTCCTTTATTTCTTGTATTATATATATGTTAGAAGCTTTCAAATGTTAGATTGGATATTAGAAGATTATTTTTTATTTTGTGGAGATATATTATCAAGGACAACTCTATGTTTACTTGTAATGGTAAAATGTTAGTTACATGGTAGAGTGTTTTTGTGTTTGTTCTAAAGGTTAGATTGTAGATTATTTTCACGGCACAATTTTGAAGTACTTCGAGGTCATGAATTAAATATTTAACAGAGTTACCCCATAAGATGTTTAAGTTATCCAAATGAGATTGAATTAAAGCAGGGTAGATACTTCGTAAATGATTTGCACTGAATCCTTTGAATTTCAGCCTGTGAATTACAGCTAACACAGAAAGAACGTTATTTTTTACATGCATGATATGGTCCTTCCATGTGAGTGTACTGTTAAGAATCAAACCTAGAGTTGTGATTTTTGTTACGCTTTCAATCACTGTGTTATCAACATGTATCTTGTTATTTACGTATGAAATGTAAGTGTTTTACAGACATTTAATGTTAGCTTATTGCCCTTAAACCAGTTATTCAATGCATTCAGGTCTTTCTGTATGTCATATATCAGCTGGTGCTCAGAGTTATCTATATATAACTAACATATATCATCAGCAAACATAGTCAATTTACCTTTTAGTCTTAAACATCCTATGTCATTTATAAAAATTAAGAATAATATAGGACCTAATACAGAACTTTGTGGAACACTATGATGAATTACTGATAGAGAACTGGAAATGTTGTTCATATTTACAAACTGTTTCCTATTACTGAGGTAATTCTGAAACCAGTTGAGAGGAAGTCCTCTTACACCAGCATACTCAAGTTTCTTAAGTAATGATCTAAAGTGTCAAAGCCTTTTTACGTCAATCAATAAACCAGCAGCTAAACAATTTCCATCCAGAGCTCTTTGAATAAGTACGATAATATCTACCGTGGCAGCAAGAGTACTAGTTTTGTTCATAAATCCATACTGATGATTATGAAAAAAGTTGTGTTTTTCTAGATGCTGTAATAACCTAACTTTTATTACTTTTTCCAGAATTTTGGCAAATATATAACTAAGTTGTGAAAAATTCTCATGGTTTCCTAGCAATTTCAGCGTAACTTTCTGTAGATTTTTTGGAACTTGTATTTACTTATACACAGCAGAGACATTAATGCTCGCACTAATTTTACCAGAGCCACAGTAATTCATTTGGTTTGTGATAACAGTAAACGAGTTCTTATATAATATTTTCTATTTTGATAGGACCCCGTTTGTAGATTTACGTAGAGGTATTTTATTCACATGACCTTCCCTCATCATGTTACAATTATTATTATGATATGAATCTTGCACTGTAAGGTAGAGCTACCTTATAACTGATAAAGTTATATTTTCTTGTTGACAAAATAAACATGAATCTTCGAAGTGCAATTAAGTATACATTTAAATTTAATTGGAGCAAATGAAAATACATTTCTCTAAGAATGCGCTGAGGAAGCAGTGCGATGGAGCTGAGTACCTTCCATTACCAATACCGTATTTTATCGGTTAATTACCTCAAACATTTGCTTGAAAACACTGGACAGTCGATTATGTGAGTGGTGCTTCTAGGAATTCAGAGATAAAGGGAAACCATGCAGGATTATTTAGACGTTATGTCGGAATTAATGAATGAACTGGATAAATACCACGGTTTCATTGTTTCTTTTCTATGACTATTCTGTGGTCTCACTTTCGTCACTAACATTACTATTTGGCTCATATAACGCATCATTATCCACATATTATTCACTATTCCACAACATATCGTCCGCAGAACCATCAATGACACAAGAAATTCTACTTTTTTAAACTCTTCTTAATATCGACACGGATTATCCACTCGCACATCGTCGGTATTGATGTCTTCCTTATGACTCAAGATACTCGTTCATGTCAGATCCATTACTCAAAAGATGGGAACATGTATTAAAGCTGCTCTGTATTACAGCGATTATTTGGAAGATGTGAGAAAGGTGCTCGACGTGATGTACAGAAATGTCAGTTAACTCTTGCAATGAGAAGTGTCTCCAGAGTAAGTTAATGTTTATTAAATCCTACCTACAATTACACCAAGTTGTCTTTGGAGACATATCAGAGAAATAGCAACTGTTTACGTAATAAAGTTGGTGAAACTGGAGCAAGGAATTCAGATTAAATGTTTTTTGTTTCGGATCAAACAAGACACAACAAGGAGAAACTGTAAAAGAACTCAGTGCCCGTTCAGTAGGTGAAATAACCTGTTTTGTATACTGTCCTGTGACTTTGCGTAAGGCCGACAGATCATTTACTTTATATAAACACAATTTTAACAACAAACTTATGTAAAGTTGACAATGTAAATGATTTCTTGGTTCAGGGAAACATTGTGTTGCATTTGTCGAAACTGTCTGACTGGAGTATTTGTAGAGAAAAAATCTGTTTAGCTACTAAGTTCATAATAACATTTATTTGTTCTAAGTTATGTTTTAATGAGATCTAATCAGTCCATTGCCTTTTTCTATCTGTACTTGTACTTCAATTGTTTACAGAAAATTTGAGACCTATTGTTATATAAAATTACTCGAACGTATGTTGAATTTATGAAGACATAAATCAGTTAAGTGATACAGAAAGGAATGTGTACATGAAAACTGTGTCTTGGGGTACAAAGATTACGTGGAAATTTATCAAAATGTGGGTCAACATTATAAATTATAACCGATATTTCGAGTAAATTAACAGTAGTAGTTATATAAGGGCAATATCTTCAAAGCTTGCAAGACTTGCAGTTCAGAAGCTAAACATTACACAAAATATGTGAGGGTTTCCTATTTCTTATGAAATATATCTAATATCTTGAACAAAATACACAGTATCCGTATATTCTTATCATAAACAAAATGTTTAAACTCACCTTTCCGATGTTTCGACTGTAAAGTTCTCTTTGTTCTGTAAGACGTTTACGTATTCTATAATGCTAAATCATATCAAAATCTCCCCTTCAAAACATAAGAGTTCTCGCTAAAATACATAATTTATCTAAACTGTATTTATTATGGATTTGGAGAAAGCACTGAACATTAAAATGAGCATATACCAACTCGATTTTTAAACATTTAACATCCTGATCAGTCTCCCAAATCCTCTTTAAAGAAAACAAAGTTTGGAATGAATATTTCTTATATACATATACCTTAAACTTCGAGCAGATGCGTAAAAGAGCATTTGTAGGTGAATGAGGTTTAAAAGCAGTGTGAGTGACATCAAGTAGCTACATGTATTATATAGATGACCATTTTTAGTTATATTGCTTCTCTCGAGCAGAAATGTTCTCATTTAGGACAGATGAAATAGCAGTACTGCCTCTTGCTGTCCATAGATGGCTCTAGCTCTCATATTTTATCGCTACGAAGAAAATGTGCGATTGTTTTGGGAAGGTGTATAATAGATTTTATTTATGTTCATAGGATACAGTTAGATTTATTTATTTTGTTACCTTATCAAGGCAAGTGTTGTCTCTAGTGTATCTTAAAGTAATATTTAACGTATAAGTAATTGATTGTTAGAAAGGAAGGCTTCTGGCTCAAATACATATAAACACGTAATTACATAATTTTCTTATATTCCGCTTCGAGACGCCGAAGAGGAAGCATCGCCTGCGAGCATCTAGAGCTTTGGAGTCATCATTTGCCGCCATCGGGAGGGACCTTCGGGAAGCTCCCGGCAAATCTCCAGAAGAGAGCAGCAGCAACAGCGTGCGAGCGAGCGACAACAACCTAATAGAAAACACACCATCAGAGCAGACAGGGAAACACAAGGCCACAGCCAACACCGAAAGGTGGTTTTAAAGGCGCTTAATTGTCCGGTCCTCTGTGTTTCACGCAGTTTTGCAGCCTGTACTGCCAGGTAAGTTAATAGCCTAAGGTTAGCTGTAAACTGCACCTTGGAACAGGGCAAAATGCCCACGCCAGGTGAGGGTTCTGACCAACCCACCACCCATCCCTCATCGAAACATCCATCACAGGATGCCAAACCAAGCACCAGCACTGGTGTGACTCACCCTGTAGACAGGGTAAAAACCACTGCTACAGGAACCAAAAGGCAGCGCCGACAACGCAAAGAAGGCGGAAATGGCGCTGTAAAACGTTTGGCTATAGCCGAACAGGCCACCAACCAGGGCCCTTCCCGGGATAAAAATTCTCGTTCAGGCCAAAATTCTTTAAACGACTCCTCAGATTCAGAAGGAGAATATTTCCACGGAGCTGCGGCTCCAGAGATTTCGTCCTCCAGGATGGAGGAAGAGGACTTCCAGACCAGTTCCTCGGACGTCTCCACAGACGTCGATGACGCAGAATTCCAGGAGGTAACCTCAAGGAGGAAGAAGGGACAGTCAAACGTCCTGAAGACTGATGCTACCAGCCAGCGAACCCCACCTAAGCGGCATATTCCTCCTATCATCGTGGATGATTTCCGGGGGTCGGTAGGCTTCCCAAAGGAAGTAATGCCGTCCCTCTCGAATAAATGCGAGGTGACGAGGAGGAAGAGCCGCTTTGTTTTCAAGGCGACAAAACATAGAGGACTACCAGCTGCTCCTCAGGGCACTCGAGTGGAAGAAGATCCCCTACTTTACCTTCGGCCTGGACAAGGCACGAGACCTAAAAAGGGTGATCAGAGGATTACCAGTGGACACACCGGTAAGCGAGATCACCGATGACCTCACCCGACAGGGTATAACACCGCGCTTGGTCAGGCAGCTGACCAAGCCAGGACCACAAGGTCAGCCTGGCCCCATCCCCATCCCTCTGTATCTGGTGATAGTAGAGCGGTCCAACGACCCGGAGGCAAAGATAGATAGCGTCAAAACTATTTGTTACCTCCGGGTAAAGGTCGAGGCCGTCAGGAGTTCTGGCGGCCCTCCTCAGTGCCACCATTGTCTGGGGTTTAACCACTCCAGCAGGTTTTGCCGCAGAATGCAGCGTTGCCTGCGTTGTGGAGGACCTCATGACAAGGAGGCGTGTCCGAGGTCGCTTACCGATGCGCCCACTTGCGCAAACTGCAAAGGTGAGCATATTGCCTGCTATGGCGGCTGCCTAACAAGGAAGGCGGTTATAGCTGCCAGAAGACCGGCACAGGAAAGGACACTTCAAACAGCGCCAGCCAGGGAAGAGACCAGGGCACTCCCTTCCTCAGTCTCCAAGGCTACGACATCCAGCAGGCAGCCACCAAATGAAGACCGTCAGCAGGTTGAACGGCGCCCATCTTTTGCTGAAGTTGTGCAAAGATCCTCTGACACCCCAAAACAGTCTCGTGGGAAAACACAAACACCCACACAGAAACACAAACAGACACGGGCCCCAGCCCCAAGAAGCGCAGCTTCCAAACCAGACCTCAATGAGAGGAGACTATCTCGCCAACCCGAGAACCCGACTGTGGTGGTGGCGCATAGCGAACCTATGCCCCCTAGACAGTTGAGGGACGAAAGGGCTCGAGGTAGGCCTGCTCCCCTTAGGTCATCCTCTCCAGCCAACACCAACATAGTGCCCTCTACCATGAGCTCCACCCAACTAACGGCTTCCCTGGATCTCACGGAGATGTTTAGGTGGTTGCAGAATTTGCTGCAATCACATGGACAAAAGATTTGTGAGATCTTAGTGAAGTTCTTCTGTGCCTCAGACCCGGCAAGCAAGATGCTGGCTGCAATGGAGGGACTTGCCCTACTGTCAACTGGTATCCAGCAATCACAGAATGGCGAATCGAACTAGGTCTCGTACCTCTTTTCGCTTCGCATTCTGGAATGCGTGTGGCCTGGTTGATCAGGGGGGCGAGCTATTGCGGTTCGCTCGAGCAAATGCCCTAGACGTCATCTTAGTCAGCGAAACGCATCTCCGTCCAGACACCCGTTTCCGCATCCCGGGCTACATTTGCCATCGCACGGATCGCCAAGGCCGCCCTGGCGGTGGTACAGCGGTACTTGTCCGGCAAAATGTAGTCCACAAACCCATCCAGCTCCCTCCTCTTCAAACCCTAGAGGCCACGGCAATCTGTCTTGACCTTGGCGGAACTGAGGTCCTGGTGGTCTCTGTGTATCACCCTCCCAACCGGCAGTTCGTTCCAAACGACTATCTATCTATCCTAAACTTACACCCAAGTGCTATCATTGCCGGGGACTTCAATGCAAAACATCAGCGTTGGCATTGTGGTCGTCGGGCAGATGCAAGAGGCAATCAAATCATTCGCCTAATAGATGGAGACCCACAGCTTCAAGTGCAGGGTCCCTGGCAACCAACGCACTACCCGCGAGGTGGAGGACTGCCATCAGTCATTGACTTCGCAATCACAAAGCATTTTCCATTTCATCTCACTCTTACGTCACTAAACGCACTTCATTCTGACCATAATCCGGTGCTGACAGAAATCAACACTAGGGTTGCCAGTCATGACACCTCGCTTCAAACGCGAGAAGTCGATTGGGAAGGCGTAAGGAGCTGCCTCCGCACTTCCATTCCACCGAACCCAAAAGTTACAAACATCCCGGACATTGAGAGGGCAATCTCATCATTCACTTCTATCCTGACGCGAACTGCCAAAAATCTAACAGTTCATGGACCTGCACCTCTTCATCCAGACGTTCTTCCTTTAGACATCACCCTTCTTATCCGCCGCTCCTGGGCGGCACGGAGACTGTACCAGCGACACCGCACGCCACATAATCGCGCGCTCTTACGACGTTTACGTCGACTGGTCAGAGTCCGACTGCGTGAGCACAAGGTGCAAGCGTGGGAGGACACAATGGCCAGACTGCGCGTTGAAAATGGCGACGTGTGGCGTATCGCCAGGACCCTCAGGAATCGCAAAGGTCAATAAACCTCACCCATCCATGGCACCCAAGGCCTCGCCTATGAACCCCAAGCCAAAGCAAATGCGTTCGCTGACTATCTTGAACGCACTCTATGTCCGAGAGAGGACCCCCAGGACGACATCTTTTCCGAACGCGTTCGTAGGGAGGTACGCCGATTTTTTCGACGTCCTCCCGAGGACGCGGAACGACTTCCCGTCATTCGCCCCAGTGAAGTCCAGGGCGTACTCAAACGCCTCAAACCAAACAAGGCGGCGGGGCCGGACGGGCTGACACCCCTCATGCTTCGTCACCTTCCCTTCAATGCCATTCTTTTCCTAACCAGGATTTTCAATATGTGCATCACCTTGGGGCACTTTCCTCGCGAGTGGAGAGAGGCTCGGGTGATATGTATATTGAAGCCTGGGAAGGATACTGTACATCCTTCCAGCTACCGATCCATAAGCCTCCTTTCTACCCTCTCGAAGGTATTCGAGAGGTTAATGCTAACCCGAATGACTCCCATCTTGGGAGATGTTCAAGCTATTCCTGACCACCAGTTCGGATTTCGTCCTGGGCACTCGACTACCCAACAGCTACTACGTGTGGTGGAGACAGCGGCCCTGGGTTTCCAGGAACGCGCCTTCACGGCAGTGGTGTCTTTGGATGTCGAAAAGGCCTTCTCCACGACATGGCATGCCGGTCTGATCTTCAAACTTATCCAACTGGGGCTACCTGCACAGCTTATCAACATCCTACACAGCTTTCTCAGGCACAGATCATTTAAAGTCACAGTAGCGGGGAAAACATCTACACTGAGACCCGTGAGAGGCGGAGTCCCCGAAGGCTCTGTACTATCCCCCACACTATTTAGTGTTTTCATGGCAGATTTTCCAACTCAACCACAGGTCGAAATGGCACAATATGCTGACGACGTGTTGTTGTTCTGCAAAAACAGACATATACTCAGAGCCTTCAACCCAATTCAGAGACACCTCCGTCTCACACAAGAATGGTGCAGGCGTTGGCGGATGTCCGTAAATCCGGACAAAAGCCACGCCATTCTTTTTACGAGGCGCCACACCCCCGCTGACCGACCAAACTTCCACTTCAGGGGCCGAAGGATAGAGTGGACTAATTCCATCAAGTACCTGGGCGTTCAACTTGATAGAGGCCTAACTTTCCGCGGACACATCAGGGAACTATCGGCACGGGTGCAGGGGGCTATTGCCTCTCTGTACCCAATGCTGGGTTCTCGCTCGATGCCAGTCCGCTTAAAGCTACACCTCTTTCGAGCGCTGATAATCCCACTCATGTTGTACGCCTGTGAAATCTGGGGCATGGCTGCCGATAGCTGGATAGCATACCTTCAGCGTGCACAGAATAGAGGACTCCGATCCATCTATTCTGTGGGCCGTTCTTTTCCCGTGAGGTTACTTCACGAAGCTTCCCTTCTCCCATACGTGGAGGACGAAATTAGACGCCGGGCAACAAAATTTTACGACAAAATTCCTGCTCATAGAAGCGCCCTGGTTCGGTCTCTAGGAGACTACGACGCTGCGAGCCGCTGATTCAGGCTTTACCGGTTACCCCGTATGGCTTGCGGGCATCCGAGGTAACAAAGGAGTTAATCCTTACAGCAGCATAAGCTAAATTACAAATCTCCAAAAGAGCTGTTTGGCTACTAAATTTACCCCATTTTAGAAAATAAAACACCAGGGTGTAAACAAAAAAGCGGTTTGGCATCCTGTACAAAATTAAAGAGGAGCAAAAAGCTACCTCAAAAAAATTTTCTTCAACAAAAAATATCACATCATCCTACAAACATCAAAATTAACAACCTGCGGTCAGACCCAAAACCTGGGTGGGTACGCAGCAAAAACCTTCTGGCTGTTAACAGCCTGTCAGTACACGACTTGGACTTGGACTTGGAATTTTCTTATGCTCGCTACCCTGGTCTCCCTCCAATTACTAGACCACAATTCCCAAACTACGCAGCTGCCGCATCTGCAACACGAAGTCAAAATCCACTGCAACCTCGTCATTCAGAGCCGCAAGCAACTGCGCAATCTCAAACCACACCAGCTCCACCAAAGCCACCAACGCCACCACAACGTCCACCTGTTAACGGACCATCAGAAATAGCTCCATCTGCACTGGCCAATAAACCTACGTGCCCATCAGGACAGACAAACGCCGACACCAGAACGCCCATGCAGCAGCGGCTACTGGCTCGCCCCACCACAAACCACAACCTCCCACAGACTTCCAAACCATCCCTTCCTGATGAGCAGTTTTTAAGCCTCATGTCCAGGATTCCACTCGCCCTGCAAGCTGACTTTGCAGCTGCCTTAGCTGATGCACTAGCCATCCGCCCTCCTTCTATTCCTTCACAAACAATATTGGTGCACACCGTATTTGTATTTATGGGCAACAATGGCGGACGTCAATAATATAATAAGCAACCACACCAGCCTACGCATTTGTTCCTGGAATGCCAATGGACTACGACAAAAGTTACGTGAAGCCACAAACTTCATCGCTGTCAACAAAATCAACATCTTCCTTGTCCAAGAAACACACTTAGCTCCTCGCTATAGGGCTACCATTCCAGGAATTATTTGCTATCGAACTGATCGTCCAGATGGCTATGGTGGGACTGCAGTTTATATCCAAAGGCACATCCCCCATCATCGCCTACACCTGCCTGTTTTAGACGGCCTTGAAGGTACAGGAATCCAAGTCGTTACCGACAGAGGACCACTTAATATCTACTCGGTCTACATCCCACCAAGTAGACCAATTTCACAGAGAGACCTGGACCTTATTTTCAATGGTTCTCCCACTGTAGCCATGGGAGACTACAACTCAAAGAGCACGCTTTGGAATTCTACCATCACCAACAGTCGTGGACGCCTACTGGAGCGCTATATAGAACGTAAGAACCTGGCCGTCCTTGCTCCCAACTCCCCCACCATAACTCATGGTGATCGTAGTCCCCCTGATTGGTTGGACATAGCACTCCTATGCAACATTCGCAGTCACCCAACTATATTCTCTCTTCCCGAACTCTCTTCCGATCACTTTCCTGTTCTCTTGCTGTATAAGGCAAAACTCACACCCAAGTCATTACCTTCTCACGTAAATCCCAGACAGACCAACTGGAGCAAATTTTCAAACATCATGGCCGACAAACCCGCCGAAATTCACCCTTGTACAACAATAGCAGAAGCTAATAACCTGGAGCAGTTCATCACTAGCAACATGGCCGAGGCCATGCGTGAAGCAACTCCTGCCCGTAAATCCCCATATAGTCCCCTCAAACCCATTCCAAAACATTTGCGCCAACTCATCTCGGCCAAAAACACAGCACGGCGAAAATTCCAAAATACCCGCCAGCCACAAGACAAGAGGGAATGGAATCGCCTCCAGGCTGCAGTGAAGATGGAACTTGCAGACCACTTCAATAACGAATGGGAAAGGAAACTATGTACTCTCGACACCACAGACTGTTCTCTCTGGAGAATGTCCAAGGCTATGCTACGCATACCCACCTCAGATCCGCCACTTACGAATGGAAATCGAGTGGCACAATCTTCCAGGGAAAAAGTTGAACTCACAGCAGAATACTTAGCTGCTACCTTCCATCCAGCTGAATCCCCTGACCACGAGCAAGTAGCGGAAATTGAAGGAGTGGTACAGCAATTTCTTGCCTCTCCCTACAACTCAGCCGAAGTGCTGCTCACAAACACCGCTGAGGTCAGTGGTCTGATAGCTTCAGTCCGACCCTACAAAGCTGCTGGTTGCGACTCCATACCAAACGCTGCTTTCAAGGCACTCCCGCAGAACTGGATAGCCTTGATTGTTCATCTGTTCAACAGCCTGCTCCTTCTTTCCTACTTTCCTGCAAAATGGAAACATGCCAAAATCATTACTATCCCCAAACCTGGCAAGGACTCCAAACAAATTTCAAACCATCGTCCCATTAGTCTGCTACCAGCCATAAGTAAATTATTTGAGAAGGTACTGCAACATCGCCTCCAAAACCTACTGGACGAGCTACACATCATTCGCCCAGAGCAATTTGGCTTTCGCCGCTCCCACTCCACATCACACCAACTTCTACGTCTGGTTGATGAAGTTACTCGAGCCTTCAATAACAGACAGTATGTTGCAGCTCTATTTTTGGACATCACAAAGGCCTTCGATTCTGTTTGGCATCAAGGCCTTCTTCATCGATTAATCAGCTACAACTTTCCTCCCTACATAATACACATTGTCAACCATTACCTTACCCATCGCACCTTCTCCGTTGTCAGAGATGACATTTCTTCCCGACCCTACCTAATCAACGCAGGGGTACCCCAAGGTAGTGTACTTGGACCCCTTCTATTCTTAACTTATATCAACACCCTTCCCACTATCTGGAGCTGCAACCTGTACCTGTTCGCTGATGACACAGCAATCACCACAGCCTCTTGTAAACACCTCACGGCTGTACAACGTCTTCAGCGCTATGCTGACATGCTTTCCGCCTGGTTCCTCACCTGGCGCCTACGCATAAATGCTACAAAAACACAGGCAGTAACCTTCACCCGTCGCCAAGTTCACGACGTCCCAGAGCTCCACATAGCAGGAGAAGACATCCCCTGGAGAAATCAGGCCCAATACCTTGGAGTCCAGCTCGACATGCGTCTCACCTGGAAAACACATATTACATCTGTAGCCTCAAAAATTACCAAACGTATGGGTATGCTATACCCATTATACAACCAAAAGTCTCCCATGAGCCTCAGAAACAAACTTCTCATATACCAGCAAATTCTGAGACCAGCTATCACCTACGCATGTCAAGTCTGGGGTGCTGCAGCATCATCAAACTTAAACAAACTTCAGGTCCTGCAGAACCGATTTCTCCGCATTGCTACAGGAGCCGATTGGTACATCCCCAACACCAATATACACAACGACCTTTCATTTCCCACTCTCACCAGCTACATCAAGACTCTTTCATACAAATTCTACTCCAACCTACCATCCAGCTTCAACCATCTCATCAGGGGTCTCGGGGAATATGATGTAGACCCCGGGGCTACCTACAAACACCCAAGAACCACCTTAGGCCTACCATAACACTAACCCCCATCACACACCATCTCTATCCAAATATCTCTTTTAATCTCATTCATCATCATCATTTAAAAAAAAAAAAAACCTAGGACAAAAATCCAACCATTTAACCACCGCCCGATGAATAAACTCCATCATAATGCCAGTAAGGGACAGTGTCCCGGTATGGCAACAAGTCGAAGGCCCCTGCTCCAAGCAGCAGGACTCATCTTCAGCGACACCACTGTGCTGTGTGAATTTTCTTATGAATACCTTGTCAATATCTGTTTGTTAAGTCTAGTTTTTTTGGAACTTGTATCTAATTATAGAGGTTTTAAGTCTAATATTATTATTTTTGCCGTCACAAATCCTAGCTCAGTCACAATATTTAATTTGTACTGTGTCATGTATAACAACATTCAATCAAATATCTACAAGTAAGCTTTTCACAATTATTCAAAGAGTCTCAAACTTGTCATTCCAGTTGAAGCTCGGAACCGAATTTTTGGCTCGAATTAAGTATTTTTCTATATAATTATGGTGAAAAGAGCAAAATATTGAAGTGTTTAAACATTTATATCAGTAAATAAGTATCTCAGAAGTTGCTAAGTAAGAAACAGAAGATAAAGTGTGACTCTAACGGAGTATACATCTTTTGTAGTAATATTTTGTGGAATTTTACGGCTTGTGAGTTGTGCAGTCAGTCTTAATAAATGGGAATTCCGAAGAGGTTTCCATAACTATGGAAATATAATTTTATGGATATTATGGTAAACGTATGCAAGTTTAATAAAAATTATTAGACTCATATCGCGTCAAAAATCATCAATGCAAAGTTTTTCTGTGTTAGAGAGGCTTACTTCAGAACTATCCTTGGACGAACAACTTAAATATCGGGTTTATTTTTTAAACAAATGTTAACCAAAAGCAACAAAATTACGTTTTCTTAAAATACGGAATAACGTTCCTTTATGTCTCTGTATTGCGTACCAACTTGTACTGCGTACAGCTTCCACGACGTACGCACAGTGTTTCCGTTTTCTCAGCTTGACTTGGCACAACTCCGGTATACTACTTTCTAGGTTCCTACTCACCGCCGCATCACAGAAGTGGCCCTCAGTGATCAGCGCCAACCGCATCACTAATAGGAGGGGTCTACAGTTCAAGGATCAGAAGGATCGCGACGCCGCCTTGGCTTCAGGCCTGCCCATACTTGGGCAGTGTCTGAAAGTTGAGCACAGTAAACTGCAGCGCCACACTCCATGCAGACACTGCTGCGCCTATGTACACACCGCTGACTCAAGCACCTCGCCTCCACGGTGCCACTACTGTGGCGCTCCTAAACCCACAGCAGTGTGTCAGGCACACGACCTCAGATGCCGACGCAGGTACTGACGACCACTGTCACCGCCGTCAACAACCGTCCACCAGACGTGGAAGTTCAGGAGCTCCCTCTGAGGTCCATGGGTACATGGAGGAATCCTTAGCAGCTGCTGCCTCCCAACGCAACACTACCAACGCCGCCCTCCAGAACATGCAAGACAGGCTGACCGCGCTCTCCAAAATTGACCGCATCACCAACGCTTTCTGAGACAATACATCACACACGAATATCAGCTCAGAGCTAGCAGAATTGCGAGAGGACATAGAGGAGAAGCACCAATTCTCAAATAAACAACAAACATTCATGCTCCGAAGACTCGTCAAGGAGGAAGTGGCAGGCCTCCAAACGATTTTCGACGGACCCAACAACAGAGGTCAACACCAGCCGCCGCAGGCACCCTACAATAACCAAAATTTCTCATCCACTTCCAAACAAGACCGCTCCTAATAAGCAAGGGCGTAAGCAGGACCTTGGTCATGCTTACGGCCTCCTGCCTTCCTCACCTTGGTGGCTTCGGCCGGGCTAATATATCCCTTCCTTGAATCCGCAGGAGCTTACAGCGGTACTGCCACAGCACCTCTCCTGAATACTTACCAGTGGAGGTTTTTTAGTGGGTAGGGTTGGTGGTTCGATTGCCACAATCCAGTACTAGGGTAAGTGCGTAACATGCATTACTCCTCCACTCGAAAAAAAACCGTACTTCTTCAAAGTAAAAGCAAATAAAAACACCAGGGTGCAAGGTGTTCCATTCTATCCTTCAACCCCCAGGTACATCTTGTAACCTCATAAATAACACCAATCCAAAAACCCACATTTCACCCTACAACATCCCGAAATCTACCTTACCTGCGGTAAAACCCTTAACGGGTGGGCACGCAGCAAAAACCTTCTGGCTGTATACATTCAGCCAGGTCCACATGGCATGGCATGGCCGAATCTCGTTATTTCTTTGTTAGTAGTTTGTGGTTTGACGTTTCAGAAAGTTTTGTTAAAGCTTGTTAAGGATAAAAATTAAAAATGTCTCAATGAAGTGATTAACCAAAAACCGCTCGCGGTCTAATTTTTTTGGTGGAATGGAATACTTCTCTTATATGCACATATCTGTTAGACGTCTGAGTAGCGTCTCTGCTTCACGTTCAAGAAGTCCCGAGTTCGAACCTCACTCAGGGTGAGTAACCCCATTCATATTTCAGGATAAATTAAAACCTCCATCGTTAAGTCATATCCGTAGATGAATCAAATGATGTTCAAAAGAGTACAGGGTCCACTGAGCTTAGAGCTAATACAGATTCTTCTTTCACCGTAAGGAAGCCTTACCACGTAATCAGGTAGCTCACCCTGACAGAGTTTCGAACTCAGGACCTCATGAACGCTACCAGTACGCTACTGATGCGGGCTTGTCCTACTTCCCTTGTAAATATAAGGAAACATACATAGAGATTTTCTGTAAATGTTTACCTCGATTAATATGAAGTATATACAAACATAAGTTCCTGTTAATTTTTGTAGAACGTGTAAAGAAAATAATGTTAATAGAAGTCATCATATTTTTAAAATGTCGCTCTAACTGCCATCTTTAGAATACTAATGCACATTCCTGTACTTCTTGTGATTTCAAGTGAACATCATGGAATTGTAAAAACAATATACACGAGCCGATATAACTCTCTTATCAGTCTCCTTTATCCCCTTGTAGTGATGTATATATTTACATTAAACTTGCAGCAGATGTAGAACAACCTGCTGAGAAAGCATTGTCAGTGAAATCAAATAACTTTTATTATTAATATATATTTGATAGATCACGTTTTGTAATTACATTAATTATCCGTAAAAGAGAACTGTTTTTTTCATGAAAGGTTCAAATTGCCAATCAGGCTCGTCTTACTGTCCATAGATAGCAGCACCTGTCTTATTTTATCCAGCGGATGAAAAGGAGTAACCCTTTACGACATTTTATTACAAAATTTAAGAAATACATTACGTTTAACTGGCTTTTATGCTTTACAGACAGTTAGTGGCTAGAGTGTATGGTAACAAAATATGGGACAGATAAATAATGAATTGTCACAACGGAAGTCTGACAAGACAAGTGTATATATATATATATCCACATGCATTGCATTCACTGACACATTTTTAAGTACGCTTTGTACGCTTTTGTTGAAATTTTTATGTAACTACGAACAGCAACAAAATTGAATAGGCGAAATTAATTTCCTATAAACATATATTTTATACGAAAGTTCCATGTACGATGTTGTTACAAGTTTTTAGATATTACCAACGTTACGGTTGTAAAAATGATTTTAACTTTTATACCAACATATTTAAATTTCATTTCATTAAGTTGAAAACAGAAGTTAACTTTGCGTCATTTATTGCAAATATGGGATATGCTAAACCTCAAAAAGCGAAATGATTAAACTAATTGTTATAAAATAGTTGCACGTTTATATTACATTTCTTTCATATTTCACTGATCATTTATCAGGATTAATCTGATTATGACAAAACTGAGGTCAGCTGAATCCTATAAATAGATAAATATATGATAAGCTAGAGTTACATACAATCAACATTCTTTTGTCTATCTAGATCAACACTTCTACACTTATAATATAAAACATAACGAAATTGCTAATACTCTTCACAGACTTGTACATTTGGACAACAGAAGTTAACACAACAACCCCGAAACCTCCTCAAACTTATTATAAAATTAAATGTTATTTAAGATTACTGATTATCTCAGCCTCCCATTCTGTATTGGGTGTGACAGATCACTTAGTTTTGTTCTTTATCAGACTTGAGGTTCATTTCCGAGTCTTAAATCGACGATAGAGTATCTTATGAAGTCAAGCTTCCCCCAACTCGGGAACAGGAGGTTAGGATGATACAATTCATATTTTGAATTATATATCACATAAAATGTTTAAAAGTCATCCTCATACTGATTTCGTCCCTTGCTATGACAACCAGAGTACAATTTTGTACTACAGGACTTGACTAAAACAACAGAATATCACAGAAGTTACAATATACTTATATAGAAACTGTAACCAAACTAGACAAAACACTGTTTATGAGAATAGAAAATGAGTAAACCTCTCAAGAGGTGACTTGCGAAATATAATTGCTTCCTTTATTTTATTCAAGTAAATATAATACTTAGTTTACAAACAATATTTGTTACATTACTAGCGCATCTCTCATTTTATACAGAGAATCTTTGTATCAGATCAACAACAAAAGTTCTGTCGTGCTGCAGTCACTTGACTTTCTGTACATATTGTTCAACAACGATTTTTGTAAAATCTAATTTCATTCTATTTCCTGTTGTTGTTTGTAAATATTTGCAGAAAGTGATCTTAGTAACTGTCAAACATTTTAAGAGTTACTCAACAGGTGACTACTTTAAAACTGTAGTTGTATGATCAGAGAAAAATTAAGAAGACAAAACAAAAATCAACACTAAAAAAGAAACCAAACAAAGGCTTCCATTTATGAAACCTTAGTGTTTCGTTCAAACGAAGAAGATCCGAATATTTATTCTTTATTTCAGTCCTGTAACATTAAGTCAGATCGGACGATGAACTTAGTGATATACATATGAGTACAGGGTACATAGAGTTTAGAGTTACCACACATTCAATTTTCAGGATAAAGCCAACACTAGTCTTAAACATGTAACCATCTTATCTGTCTCCCGTATCACATTTTATATAAAACTACATGTACTGTATGATATATAAACGTAAACATTTGCGGTAAACCTGTAGCAGAAGAAACATATGTTGAAAAGCATTGTGAATGTAATGCATTATCTTTTATTATAAACTTATATTTGATAGATAACATTTTATAAGGACATGGATTGTCCCGTGTTCAGAGATTTTCTTCTGCTATAAGGGGATCAAATTAGCAAGTGAGTTTGTCCTGCTGTCCATAGATGGCAGCTCCTGTAATATCTTATTGTATGGAAGAAAATTTAGTAACTATTTGTATAGTTCTATAACAAATTTTAGCTATGTTCAAGTGGTGCGCCTTATATTTCATTATCTTTATTGCATACAGGCAAATGTTCATTACAGTGTATATTAAGGTAACATGGAAGCTATAAATTATTGACTGTGGGAAAGGAAGGCCACTGAGGCAAGTATATATACTGACGATATGGCAAACCTTTCTCATAAGTTCCTTGTAAATGGCATGTATCCATCCTGTATGAATGTTGGTTTTGTTGGAACTATTTACCATCTTAACGAGCTATTCATGTGTTGCAGTAAGGCTTTGATGTTTGTCAGTTTAAACACACTCGGACTTTCCGAAGGGATTTTCTCCTAAAAACACAAGGCACTATTTCGTTTGATGTCACTATCTATAATGAAAGTTGTGTAAAATAAGGTTTGGTCCAAATTTTGGAACCGTTTGTGAAATATTAACAAAATATTACATATATAGCTAGTCTGTGAAATAGAGGAATTTTCTAAGAACCGTCCTTGAACGATGAACTTAAATATCAGGTTTGGTATTTAAACAACAAGGCAATGTTAATAGACACAGATATTTTTATTAAAGGGTTCTCAAAACATGTATATTGGCCTACATCTCTGTATTGATATATGTGTGGAATGCAATACGTGGTATTGAAATTAATATTGTTCGATTTAAAGTGACTTACGGAATCCTCCTTTTATTATCTTTCTTCTTGAGTGTTTTATATTTATTTCACTTGTAAGTGATATCTGGTAAATATTATTATAAACCAAAAATATTGCCAAGTCTAGAAGTTAGTAATATTAACACAATTACGTGGACGAAGTATTTGATAAGTTTATTTATTTGTGTATCTCCGTTATAATCAGTGAGAGTGTAGTAACATTGTATTATATGTTAGGTATGTACTCAGTCAATACACTTAACAACTAATCACGGGATGTTTGAGGTGGTAATGTTGGTGCTCTGTCTGTACAAACTATTACGTGTTAGTTGAGATTGTCAATTGTTGAAATAGATTTATTATAAATTTACTGTTAAGTACAAAGTCAATAAGAGAATGCAGTAGACTTAAGAGATAATAAATAGTTACAGATCTGGCCGCTAGGTGATATCCTGATGTTTTAATATCTTCTCTTAGTCAGAGAACAAAACCTGCATAACAACTACTTAGTGAATAACGTATTTTGATATAAAAGCGGTTGCCTTCAATTGTTTTAAAAGATTAGATTTAAGCAGATACACATTTTTATATAATAGACTTTTTGGATTAGTTAATCTTTATCAGTTACAAAAGACATTTAGATTGGAGAGTAGTTCAGAGAGTATTCAAACAAATATAAATTAATATCTTTTATTTTTCTTACAAACTTATTGGTGGTATACCATTATGATCAATATTATTAAGAGTCTTTAGAGAAGAATTATGAGATAGTCTGCCTGAAAATAACAGTTTTCACATTTCACAGAGAAATATAGTTCAATGTCAAAAGTTCTATGTGTGTTGGTGATCAGTGTATATTATCACAGATATTTGGAATAAGTCGGTGGAAATAAAGAACATTTTTGAGTGGTGAAATTGGACTTTTCATTTCACGAGCCCACAAAGTCACAATTGGTGTCAGGAGTGCGACATAACACAATGGAGGCAGCATTAGAAAAGATTTTAGCGGAACTGAAAGAAATGAAGACGGCAAATGAAAACGTCGCTGTAAAAACAGAAGCGGCAAATGACAACCTGGCCGCGGAACTGAAAAAATGAAGACGGCCAACGACATCACTGGGAAGATGGAAGAAATGAAGGCCGAATTAACAGCGAAGATGGAAACGGCAAACAACAACTTGGCCACGACAATGACCGCGAAGATGGCCGAACTGACAACGGAGATGAGGGAGGCGAACGAGGTCCTCGCCGCCAAGTTTGAGGAACGGTTGGCCAGCGTGAGGGATGACGTCACGAATCTGGGCAAGCGGATGGTTCAAGTAGACGACCGCCTTAATGATTTAGAGGAAAAGGCCGACAACATTGCAAAACCCCTCACCCGCCTGACGAAGGAACACCGGCCTTATGTGTGGACAGAGGACGCCGAAAACGCTTTCCAGCACCTAAAGGAGACCCTGCGCAGTGCTCCAATTTTGGGTTTCCCACAACCGGGTGGCGCCTTCATTGTGGACACCGACGCTAGCGACCATTGCATTGATGGTGTCCTATCGCAGATCCAGGACGGCCATGAGTGGGAGATAGCCTACTACAGCAAGACGCTATCCATGGCAGAGAAGAACTTCTGCGTCACCCGACAAGAATTATTGGCGGTAGTAAAGACCTTGGAGCACTTCCATAAGTACCTGTACGGTCAGCCATTCCACCTGAGGACTGACCATTCCGCCCTAACCTGGCTATTGAGCTTTAAGAACCTGGAAGGCCAGACAGCATGTTGGGTCCAGAGGCTGCAGGAGTACGACTTCACCTCGGAACATCGTAGAGGGAAGAGCCACGGTAACGCAGACGCCATGTCCCGAAGACCCTGTCCAGAAGAGTGCGGCCAGTGCACAAGAGTGAAGGAGAAGGAGCGTGCCGCAGCAGTCCGAGTAGTTGTGGCAGTGCCTGCTGAGGGCTGGGATAGCGCAGGCCTGAGGAGGGAGCAGCTGGCGGACGCAGACTTGTGGCCACTCTTGAGGGAAGTGGAGGCAGGGACGAGACCAACCTTGGAGGACATCGCACCGAGGAGCGCCACCTACAAGTCGTACTGGGCCCAATGAGACTCGTTGAAGACCAGAGAGGGCGTGCTGTTCCGGGTATGGGAATCAGGTGGTACACCTGGACCGCCTGGCACGCTACGATGCTGCTGTTCGGGACGACCAGCTTTGAGGAGGGAGCAGTGTCACCCGAGCGTCGGAACATCCTATAGAGTGGGCAAGCAGGAGAGGGGTCGGCGTTCGCCCCGCCCCCTCGTTTGTCTTATAGCGTTAAGAAGGGATGGCTGGGACAAAAAACATCACTGCGCCGTCTCTTTCTGCTCCACCTGTGTTCTCGAACTTACGGGATATTTCCTCTAATTGAGAACCTTCCAGATCGGCAAGCGGATCCTATATAAGCAACACGTCGGGCCAGAGGAGTCAGTCAGAGTTCTTGGCAATCAGCATAAGAGTTCAGTGCTAATGTAAGGACGAGCAGACTGTGTATGTGCATCGGAGTTTACGTAATCGTGAGTGCAAGTGTAACTTTAACGGACGAACTGGTGAATTGTAATTGTGTGCAGAACGTAATTCTGTATAATTGGCAAGTGTTAAACTGTAAGTCGGTGGAAATAAAGAACATAGTTGAGTTTGTGTAATTGGACTTTTCATTTCACGAGCCCACAAGGTCACAATTGGTGTCAGGAGTGCGACATAACACAATGGAGGCAGCATTAGAAAAGATTTTAGCGGAACTGAAAGAAATGAAGACGGCAAATGAAAACCTCGCTGCAAAAACAGAAGCGGCAAATGACAACCTGGCCGCGGAACTGAAACAAATGAAGACGACCAACGACAACATCACCGGGAAGATGGAAGAAATGAAGGCCGAACTAACAGCAAAGACGGAAACGGCAAACAACAACTTGGCCACGACAATGACCGCAAAGATGGCCGAACTGACCACGGAAATGAAGGTGGCGAACGAGCCTCTCGCCGCCTAATTTGAGGAACAGTTGGCCGGCATGAGGGATGACGTCACGAATCTGGGCAAGCGGATGGGTCAAGTAGACGACCACCTTAATGATTTAGAGGAAAAGGCCGACAATAACGCCAAGACCCTGAACGCCGTGGTGGAAGACGTCGAAGACCTTGCGAACCGCGTAAACAACCTGGAGGGAAAGGCCGACAGCAGCGTCAAGTCCGTGAACGCCATGGTGGAGGACGTCTTTAGCAGGAAGCAGAGAGATTTGAAGGCCGACGCGCCGGGACGCGACACAACACCTGCGCGCGTCAAACCTCCCAAGTATGACGGCCCCTCAACGTTTGAAGTCTTCCGCCGCCAGTTCGACACAGTGGCCAGGCACAACAGATGGTCACCGGAGCAGGAGGCCACACAGTTAATAGCCAGCCTCCAGGGACGGGCCGCGGAAGTGCTAAACGCGGTGCAGACAATGGCGGTGCCCAAGGACATCTGGGAGGCACTGGAGAATCGCTTCGGGAACCACCGCTTAGCCGCAGCATACCGCAGCCAGCTAAAGGCAAGGTCGCAGCAGCCGGGGGAGACGCTGCAGGAGTTCGCCAAAGCGATCGAGCAGCTGGCTAGCAAGGCCTTGGTTGACCTGCCACTGGAGTTCGTATCCCGGGAAGCCGCCTAAGTTAAAACCTCCAACGTTAAGTCATATCGGTAGATGGATGAACTGATGTTCAAAAGAGTACACGGTCCACTGAGCTTAGAGCTAATACAGATTCTTCTTTCACCGTAAGGTAAGTCCTAAAGAAACCTTTCCCACGTAATCAAGTATCTCGCCCTGACAGAGTTTCGAATTCCGGACCTCATGAACGCTATCAGTACGCTACTGATGCGGGCTTGTCCTACTTCCATTGAAAATATAAGGAAACATACATAGAGATGTTCTGTAAATGTTTACCTCGATTAACATGCAGTATATGCAAACATAAGCTCCTGTTAATTTTTTTAGAATGTGTAAAGAACATAAAGTGAATAGAAGTCATCAGATTTTTAAAATGTCGCTCTAACTGCCATCTTTAGAATACTAATGCACATTCCTTTACTTCTTGTGATTTCAAGTGAACATCATGGAGTTGTAAAAACAATATACACGAGCCGATATAACTCTCTTGTCATTATCCCCTTGTAGTTAAGGCTAAATGAACAATGAAATATATTTATGTATATATTTAAATTAAACTTAGAGCAGATGAAAAGGTGTGTTTGTAGAACAATGTGCTGAGAAAGCATTGTCAGTGAGATTAAGTAACGTTCATTACAAATATATATTTGATATATCACTTTTTGTAATTACATTGATTACACGTGAGAAGAGAACTGTTTGGTCATGAAATGAGCAGATTGTCAATATAACTCGTCTTGCTGTCCATAGATAGCAGCACCTGTCTTATTTTATCCAGCGGAAGAAAAGGAGTAACTCTTTGCTACATTTCATAACTAAGTTTGTAAACAAAATTTAAGAAATACTTTATATTTAACTAGCTTTTATGCTTTATAGGCAGCTAGTGGCTGTAGCGTATAGTAAAAAAAAATATTAGACAGATAAATAATGAATTGTTAGAACGGAAGTCTGACAAGACAAGTGTATATATATATCCACATGCTTTGGCAATTTTGCTCCTTCGGTACACTGCTGATCAGTTTTAGTACGCTTTTGTTGGAACTTTTATGTAAGTACAAACAGCAACTAAATTGAACAGGCGAAATTAACTTCTTATAAAAATAAATTATAGAAAAGTTCCACGTACGAGGTTGTTACAGCTTTTAGATATTACCAACGTTACGGTTATAAAATGATTTTAACTTTTATACCAATAAATTTAAATTTCATTTCATTAAGTTGAAGCCAAAGGTTAACTTTGCGTCCTTTATTGCAAATATGGGATATGCTTAACCTCAAAAAGCTAACCAGTAAACCTTAAAATGATTAAACTCTAATTGTTTTAAAACAGTTGCACGTTTATATTACATTACTTTCATATTTCACTGATCAATTATCAAGATTGATGTGATTCTGACAAAACTGAGGTCAGCTTATTCCTATAAATGGATAAATATATGATAAGCTAGAGTTACATACAAATCAACATTCTTTTGTCTATCTAGATCAACATTTGTACACTTATCATATAAAACAGCGAAAATGCTAATACTCTTCACAAACTTGTACATTTGGACAATAGAAGTTAACACAACAACCCGGATATCTCCTCAAACTTATTATAAAATTAAATGTTATTTAACATTACTGACTATCTCAGCCTCCCATTCTGTATTGGGTGTCAAAGATCACTTAATGTTGCTCTTTATCAGACTTGAGGTTCATTTACGAGACTTAAATCGACGACAGAGTATCTTATGAAGGAAGTCAAGCTTCCCCCAACTCGGGAACAGGAGGTTAGGATGACACAATTGTTATTTTGAATTATATATCACATAAAATGTTTAGAAGTCATCCTCATACTGATTTCGTCGCTTGCTATGACAACCAGGGTACAAATTTGGACTACAGGACTTGACTAAAACAATAGAATATCACAGAGCTTACAATATACTTATATATAAACTGTAACCAAACTATACAAAACACTGTCTCTGAGAATAGAAAATGAGTAAACCTCTCAAGAGGTGACTTGTGAAATATAATTTCTTCTTTTATTTTATACAAGTAAGTATAATACTTATTTAAAAAACTAAATTTGTTATATAACTAGCGCATCTCTCATTTTATACGGAGAATCTTGTACCAGATCAACAATAAAAGTTCTGACGTGCGGCATTCACTTGATTTTCTGTACATATTGTTCAACAACGAATTTTACAAAATACAATTTGCTTCTATTTCAAGTTGTTGTTAATTAATATTTGCAGAAACTGGTGTTGGTAACAGTCAAACCCTTTAAGAGTTGCTCAACATGTGACTACCTTAAAACTGTGTTTGTATGATCCAGAGAAAAAGGAAGAAAAAACAAAAAGCAATTCTAAAAAATAAACTAAACCAAGGCTTCCATTTATGAAAACAACGTTAGTGATTTGTTTAAACGAAGAAGATCAGAATATTTATTCTTAATTTCAGTCCTGTAACGTTAAGTCAACTCGGACGATAAACGAAGTGATATACATATGAGTACATGGGACATAGAGGTAAGAGTTGCCACACATTCAACTTTCAGGATAAGACCAACCCTATTTTAAACATGTAACCATCTTATCTGTCTCCCCTAATTCCTTTTACTTAAAAGTGTAATTTAATATTTTAACGTAAATATTTATACCAAACTTGTAGTAGGATAAAAATATGTTGGAAAAGTATTGTGAATGTAATTCATTATCTTTTATTATAAACTTATAATTCATAGATAATATTTCCTAATTACATTGATGGTCTCAGTTCAGAGTTCTGTTATAAAGGGACCAAATTGACAAGCAAGTTTGTCCTGCTGTCCATAGATGGCAGCTCCTGTCATATCTTATTCTGTGGAAGAAAACTAGTAACTGTTTGTAAAATTTCATAACAAATTTTAATAATGTTCCTATTTATCTCTTATATTCAATTAGATTCATTGCATATAGGGAAATACTGATTACAGTGTTTATATTAAGGGAACATGGAAGCTATGAATAATTGATTGTGAGAAAAGAAGACCACCGAAACGGGTATAGATACTGACGTTATGGCAATTATTTCTCATGAACTCCTTGACATTGTCCAGTACTTTTTGCTTTCTTGGAACTTTTAGCCATTCTTAAACATTAAGAAACAAATAACATTCATAAATTGTGCAGATTAACAAGCTATGCGTGTTTTATAGTAACCCTTTGTCTGATTTTTGTCAGTTTAAACACATTCACAACTTCCGAAGGGATTTTCTCCTAGAAACACAAGGTACTATTTCGTTCGATGTCACTATCTATAATGAAATATGTGTGAAATAATAAAGTTCGCTCCGAAATGTTGGAACTATTTGTGAAATCTTAACAAAATATTGCATATAAAGCTAATCTGTGCTATAGAGACATAAATATCAGGTTTGGTATTTAAACAACAAGCAATGTTAATAGACACAGATATTTTTAATAAAGGGTTCTCACAACATGTATGTTCGCCTAAATATCTGTATTAATATATGTGTGGAATGTAATACATAGTACAGAAATTAATATTGTTGGATTTAAAGTGACTTACGGAAACCTGTTTTCATTATTTTCTTTCTTCTTGTGTGTTTTATATTTATTTCACTTGTAAGTGATATCGGGTAAATATTATTATAAACAAAAATATTGCCAAGTCTAGAAGATAGTAATATTAACACAATTACGTGGACGAAGTATTTGATAAGTTTATTTATTTGTGTATCTCCGTTATAATCAATGAGAGTGTAGTAACATTGTATTATATGTTAGGTATGTAATCAGTCAATACACTTAACAACTAATCACGGGATGTTTGAGGTGGTAATGTTGGTGCTACTGTCTCTACAATCTATTACGTGTTAGTTGAGATTGTCATTTGTTGAAACAGTTTTATTATAAATTTACTGCTAAGTACAAAGTCAATAAGAGAATACAGTAGACTTAAGGAATAGTAAATAGTTACAGGTCTCGCCGCTAGGTGATGTGATGTTTCAATAAGTTTTCGTGGTCAGACAACAAAACCTGCATAAGAATTACTTTGTGAATAACGTATTTAGAAATAAATGCTACTGCCTTCAATTGTTATAACATATGTTATATAAGCCGATACACATTTTTATATAATAAGACTTTTTGGATTAGTGAATTTTTATCAGTTACAAAAGACATATAGATTGGAGAGTAGTTCAGAGAGTATTCAATCAAAAATAAAGAAATATCTTTTATTTTTGTTAAAAAAATTTTTGAAGTATATTTTTATGATCAATATTATTAAAAAACTTTATAGAAGTATTACGAGATAGTCTGCCTGAAAATAACAGTTTCCACACTTCACAGAAAATATAGTTCAATGTTAAAAGTTCTATGTGTGTTGGTGATCAGTGTATATTATCACATATATTTGGAATAAATAAACAGTACTAGTTGTGTAATACCAATATATTACAAGTGTATATGTTTTTCTACAGTAACTGAAATTAACAAACATATACAGATGACCCTTTTAGTTCTATTGATCATCCGGAAATTTACTTATTAAGAAAAGGTGAAATATCAAGACCGCGTCCTGCTGTCCATAGATGGCTCTAGCTGTCATATCTTATAGCGAGGGGGATAATGTACAACAGATTATGAAATTCTGTAGCGGAATTTAATTTTGTTCATAGATTGTAGCTTAGTTTTAAATGCTTTTTATAGCGCTTAGGGAAGCATTGCCTGTAATGTCTATTAAGATAGAATTGAATGTATAACTAATTGATTATGAGAGAGAAAGGCATAACGTAAAAGTATATATTCGCCCGTTGTAACAAAATTCTCATGATTTCCTAGCTATTATAACCTTTTTATACACGTGCCGTTGTTGGAACTTGTATCTAATCATACATAGCAAGATTAGCAAAGACCTGAGCCACAGTAATTCACTTAAAGTGTGTGGTTTGTAAAACAGTAAATCAGTTTTCCTACAATATTTTATATTTTGATAGGAGCCTGTGGATTTTTTGGATTTTTGTCTAGTAATTTTATTCGCATGTCCTTCGCTTGTTATTTTACAATGATTATTACGAAATGTCTCATGCACTGTCAGGCAGAGTTATGTTATAACTGATAAAGTTACATTTCCATCTAAACAAAGTACAAATGAATGTGCAATGAAGTGTAATTGTGTATAGATTTAAACTGCAGTAGTTGGAAGAATGCGCTCAAGAAGCACTCTGATAGAGCTGAGTTTTAGAATGTTTTAGATTTTTTTTAGAATGTTTTTTCTTTCGGAATTCAAACATGACACGACAAGGAAAACTGTAAAAGAACTCAGTGCCCGTTAAGTAGGTGAAATAACCTGTTTTGTATACTGTCCTGTGACTTTGTGTAAGGTAGACAAATCATTTACTTTATGTAAACAACAATTTTAACAACAAACCTGTGTAAAGTTTACAATGTAAATGATTTCTTGCTCCAGGGAAACATTGTGTTGCATTTGTCGAAACTGTCTGACTGGATTATTTGTAGAGAGACAATGTGCTTATCTACTACGTTCATAATAACATTTATTTGTTCTAAGTTTTGTTTTAATGAGATCTAATTACTCCATTGCCACTTTCTATCTGTACTTGTACTTCAATTATTTACAGAAAGTTCGAGACCTCTTGTTATAACAGTAACTCGATCGTATGTTGAATTTGTGAAGACATAAAGCAACTAACTTACACACAAAGAAATGTGTACATGAAAACTGTGTCTTGGGTTACAAATTTTACGTGAAAATTCATAAAAATGTGGGTCAACGTTATATATTATAACCGATATTTCGAGTAAATTAACTGTAGTAGTTGTATAAGAGCAATATCTTCAAACCTTGCAAGACCTGCAGTTCAGAAGCTAAGCATTACACTAAAAATATGTAAGGGTTTCTTATTTCTTATAAAATATATCTAACAACTTGAACAAAATACACAGTATCTGTATATTTTAAAGATAAACAAAATGCATTAACTCAACTTTTCGATGTATCGATTATAAAGTTCTCTTTGTTCTGAAAGATGTTTACTTATTGTATAATGTTAAATCATAATATCAAAATCTCCCCTTCAAAACATACACTTCTCGCTAAATCACATAATTTATCTCAACTGTATTTCTTCTGTTTCTGGATAAAGCACTGAAGTTTAAAAGCAGCATATACCAACCCGATTTTTAAACATTTAACGCCCTGATGAGTCTCCCAAATCCTCTTTATATAAAACAAAGTTTGGAATAAATTTATCTTTATATAGAGCAGAGACGTATGTCTTTGTATAAGAATGTGCTGTAAAAGCAGTGTGAGAGATATTAAGTAACTACATGTATTATATAGATGGGCATTTTTAGTTATATTGCTTCTCTCGAGGAGAAATGTTCTCATTTAAGACAGACGAAATAGCAGTACTGCCTCCTGCTGTTCATAGATGGCTCTAGCTGTCATATCTTATCGCTGGGAAGCAAATGTGCGATTGTTTGGAGAAGGTGTCTAGCGCAGTTTATTTGTGTTCATAGGATATAATTAGATTTAGTTATACAATTATTGCGTGTGTGCAAGTATTGTCTGTAGTGTACCTTAAGATAATATTTACCGTATAAGTAATTTATTGTCAGTAAGGAAAGCTTCTGACTCAAATACATATAGACATGTAATTACATAATTTCCCCATGATTTCTTTGTTAATTACGTATGAGTATGTTAAGTTTTGTTGGAACTTGTTTCTAATTACAGGGGAATTATGTCTAGTATTAATATTTTTGCCCTCACTAATGCTAGCTATTTAAATAGTACTGGGTCATGTGTAACAACAGTCAAATATCTACAAGTAAGCTTTTGATAATCATTCCAAGAGTCTCAAACTTGTCATTCCAGTTGAAACTCGGAGTCGCATTTTTGGTTGGACTGAAGTATTTTTCTACATAATACGTATATGGTGAAAACAGCAAAAGGTGGAAGTGTTTGAACATTTATATCAGTAAATAATTATCTCAGAAGTTGCTTAGTAAGAAATAGAAGATAGACAGTGACTATAAATAAAGCACTTTCGTGTTAAAAAACAAAATCATATTATATCCATGAATGCCTTATTTTATGTAGAATCGATATATAAATTTTCTATCAAAATTTTGATATTAACTTTCTACCCGAAATATAGTTTAGATCTCTAAACCTCCTAAAAACTATTTTAAAAAATTGCTCATTGTGTGTGTGAGCAGTATATAACTTACAACAAACATTAGCAATAAGTAGAACATTGTACATATAGAAGTCGACAATATTCCAGGAATACAGCTATACGACTCCATAATCTACACTTTATATCAACAAAACTGCATCAGATTTTTAATTGTATTAATATATGTTTATTTAAGTATACATTTACATAGTTATGTAAAAAACTGAAGCTGCTGACAGTGAATTAAACTAGGTTATAAATAATAACTAAACACTAGTAACACAACTTCACTTATCTTATTTAACTCTTGGGGACCGGTTTCAAAGCAATTATCTGCTTTATCCTCAGCCATTCAGCTTGACACTCACCCACTAACTGGGTTAGTGGGTGAGTGTCAAGCTGAATGGCTGAGGATAAAGCAGATAATTGCTTTGAAACCGGTCCCCAAGAGTTAAATAAGATAAGTGAAGTTGTGTTACTAGTGTTTAGTTATTATTTATAATACATTTACATTATACTTGTAACAGATGAAAAATATGGTAGTACAAGTCTGCGATAAAAGATATAAAATTATCTAATTATCTTGTAATTATTATAGACCAGTCTTACGAATTACGTTGATTAAATATATATTTGTAGATGAATGCACTAAAAAGCTTTAAATGTATCTTTTATTATAAGTACATATTTTATAGAGCATGTTTACTAATTACTTTGATTGTCCTGGAGGTAAGAATTACTGTTTAAGAAAGGACAAAATTAATAACCGACCTTGTCTTGCTGTCCACAGATGGCAGCAACTATCTTATTCTACCGCGTGGTTGAAAATTTGTAATATTTTACCAAATTTTGCAATAAAGTTCAACAATGGTCATAAGGTGTTGAGTGTACACTAGTATTGACTGTAGTGTATAATAAGAAATATAAGAATAATATAAGAAAGGAAGGCTTCTGAGTCTATTATATATATACACACGGTTTGACAATGGCTTCTCATTAGTTTTTGTCACTGCTGTATTTCTGAACAAGCTTTGTTGGAAATTGTACAATATGATGGCCACAAATATATATTTGTGAGTTTTAGTAAGACCTACATTTTGTAAGATGTCCAGTTCCGTATTTGATTGGTTTGTCACATAAACATTGAATCAATCACAGATGTTTAAAAATGTGTAAATAAAATGGAAGCTCGGAGTCAAATGTTTCGTCGTAATGCAATACTTCTCTAATACGTATAAGGGTAGAAGTATTTGAGCATTTGTAGTAGTCAACTGTCTCAGAAACTGAAAGAAGTAGAAAAGATTATCTGCTTTAACGATATTTTGATCTGTTGTAGTAAGATTTTGTACGACTATTATGGTTTATCAGATATGTTACAGTTATGCAGAATAAATGACACCCGGGAATGTCACATTCTTATGTTTACTATGACCTCAAGCTAATGACATGGAATTATATAAACAATATAACCGTACACGATTTTATACATCCAACTATATGATCAGTCTCCTACATGCCCTTGCATCTAAAACTAAATGAGCAACGAAGTATATTTATAGAATCACAATTAACTTGCAGCAGATAAAAAATAGTGCTTCTTGTAAAGATTGCGCCAAAGAAACAGTGTGAGTTGAAGTCAATATCCTCTCTTATAAACATATATTTTATAGAGAAACTATTCCAATTATATTGACTCTCCGGGACTAGGGAACTGTTGGTTGAAAACATGCATCATCTTGCTGCGTATAGATGGCAGTACTTATCATATCTTACCGCACGGAGAGTGATTTACTATTGTCTAGGAAGTTTTATCACAAAATTTAATTGTCCATAGATAATCGCTTAGATTTAAGTAGTAGTAGTTATTCAGTATATAGAGATATTTTATTTAGTGTATATTCTGATACTCAGAAATATGTAAAGAATTGGTACTGAGAAAGGAAGGCTTTAGAGACAACTATATATAAGCAGATTTTAGCAGCTGTCTCTCATGAAGCTTTCTTAATCGCAGCTATCCTTATCGCATGATTTTGTTGGAAGTTCTATCCCATTATAAACAACAACCAATTGAGTTGAATTCAGGACTTTTATTGACATGGCCTTCTTCATTAATTGTATCAATAATAATAATGACAACGAATATCTCTCAGCATGTCGTCAGACTTCCGTCATTGTTATTTATGTATCCTGAATCATTGTATTTACTTGCACTGTCAAATAGAGATATTTTAGACATAAACAAAAGACGATTTGATTGTATAAGCTAAAGGCATAGAAGTATCAAATCTTTTACGAGCTAGTTTCTAAGTAGCGACACCGAGTGTTAAGAGTTTAGGAGTAGATAGTTTATTGAATATCTTGTGTTATATTCTTGGAAGATATTCAACGTAATTACAAGTTTGGTATTTAATAAACTTGACGTCTTAGAGTTATACTTTACACAAACAGAGGGAACCTTAAATAAAAGCTTTTTCCTGTTTTACATTCAGGAAGAGTCAAAACGTACATTTCCTGTCACTTTGAAGTATTGAACGTTTTGTTGTAATACAATACTTGCTCTACCTGCTGTAAGTACGTGGCAGAGAAAGTGAAAATTAATTAAAACAGCTGATTTATCCTTCTACCTGAGACTGACTCTGTATTGATATATGTGTGGAATGTAATACGTAGTACAGAAATTAATATTTTTGGATTTAAAGTGACTTACGGAATACTCTTTTCATTATTTTCTTTCTTCTTGTGTGTTTTACATTTATTTCACGTGTAAGTGATGTCTGGTAAATATTATTATAAACCAAAAATATTGCCAAGTCTAGAAGTTAGTAATATTAACACAATTACGTGGACGAAGTATTTGATAAGCTTATTTATTTGTGTATCTCCGTTATAATCAATGAGAGTGTAGTAACATTGTATTATATGTTAGGTATGTACTCAGTCAATTCACTTAACAACTAATCACGGGATGTTTGAGGTGCTAATGTTGGTGCTACTGTCTGTACAAACTATTACGTGTTAGTTGAGATTGTTATTTGTAGAAATAGTTTTATTATAAATTTACTGTTAAGTACAAAGTCAATAAGAGAATACAGTAGATTTAAGGGATAGTAAATAGTTACAGATCTGGCCACTAGGCCAGAATTACTAGAATTACGAGATAGCCTCCTTCAAAATAACAGTTTTCACATTTCACAGAAAAATATACTTCAATGCAGAAGTTCTATTTGTGTTGGTGATCAGTGTATATTATCACAGATATTTGGCGGCCGCGCCGTGGCTCAGTGGTTAGACTGCTTGGCTCTCACCAAGGCGGCCCGGGTTCGATTCCAGGCGACCGCAAAGTGAGATTTGTGGTGGACAACATGGCGCTGGGGCGGGTTTTCTCCGGGACCTCCGGTTTCCCCCACCATCTCATTCCACCGGTGCTCCATCTTCATCTCATGTATCATCAGTGTCACCGCCTGCGGTGCCGTATGTAGTAAAAGCGGGCGTTAAACACTACACTCAGATATTTGGAATAAATAAACAGTACTAGTTGTATAATACCAATATATTACAAGTATACAAGTTTTACTAAAGAAATATCTTTTATTTTTCTTAAACATTTTTATTTTTCTTAAACATTTTCTTAAACATATCTTTGAAATATATTGTTATGATCAATATTGTTAACAAAATTTATACAAGAATTACGAGATAGTCTGCTTGAAAATAACATTTTCCTCATTTCACAGAAAAATATAGTTCAAAGTCAAATATTAGGAAACATACATAGAGATTTTCTGTAAATGTTTAACTCGATTAACATGAAGTATATACAAACATAAGCGCCTGTTACTTTTTGTAGAAAGAGTAAAGAAAACAATGTGAATAGAAGTCATCAGTTATGTCACTCTAACTGTACACTTTTTCATCTGCTGCAACTTCATATATATATATATATATATATATATATATATATATATATATTTGATAGATCTACACTAAGTTAGATGTAAATATATACATAAATATTTTTCATATATCATGTAAATTACAAATATATATTTGACAGATCACTTTTTGGGATTACATTGATTATCCGTGAGAAGAAAACTGTTTTAGTCATGAAAGGAGCAGATTGTCAATCCACCTCTTCTTGCTGCCAAGAGATAGCAGCACCCGTCATATCTCACCCAGCGGAAGAAATGGAGTAACTATTTACTCAGTTTTATAACAAATTTTATTTAGGTTGTCAAGATACACTTTGGATTTAATTACCTTTTATGTGTTATAGACTATTATTGGCTGTAGTCTATAGTAACAAAATATGGGACAGATAAATAATTGATTGTTAGAAAGGAAGTCTGGAGAGAGAAGTATATATCCACATGCTTTGGGCAATTATTTCTCTAGAGTCCTTGCTAATCCGCCAGATTTGATTTTTGCTTTCGTTGGAACATTTAATTGTATACAATGAGCAGCAAATATAAATAGAATTTCATTAAACAAATCAGTGTTATAGTCGGGATTTCAAGCACTGATCTCCCGTCAACGGCTTACTGCTGTAAGTACTTGTCATAGTTAACACTATTAGCTAAATTAATGGAAATTAATTAATTTGTGACAGCAGTTCATAAATATTGCTATAGCTTCTAGCTCGACAGCAATCCGTTTGTGGCTTCAAGTTGAGCTATTTTATTTACACTGCCTTCTCCATCAATTGTTTCTATAATTATTGTGACGATGACAGAGCTGCACTGTCAAAGGTATTTTACAAATATATAAAAGTATATTTACTTGAACAAAGAATAGACATACAAATGTGCAAGCTTTACGAGATGTCGCTAAGTGATGACTTTAATGTCACAATACTTTTAGTGGTACAATGTATAAAGCTTAAGAGTAGGTTCTATTTGACAAGAATAAGAAAAGGTAAGTATTTTAAAATGTCTGTCTGTAGAAGTTATTATAAAACTTATTATAAATTGACATTTTATATAAAAAACTGATTATCTCAGCCTCCCATTCCGTATTGGATATCAAAGATCACTTAATTTTGCGCTTTATCAGGCTTGAGGTTCATTTACGAGACTTAAATCTTATGAAGGAAGTCAAGCTTCCCCCAACTCGGGAACAGGAGGTTAGGATGATACAATTCTTATTTTGAATTATATATCACATAAAATGTTTAAAAGTCATCCTCATACTGATTTCGTCCCTTGCTATGACAACCAGGGTACAAATTTGTACTACAGGACTTGACTAAGACAATAGAATACCACAGAGCTTACAATATACTTATATAGAAACTGTAACCTAACTAGACAAAACACTGCTTATGAGAATAGAAAATGAGTAAAGCTCTCAAGAGGTGACTTGTGAAATATAATTTCTTCTTTTATTTTACACAAGTAAGTATAATACTTATTTTAAAAACTATATTTGTTATATTACTAGTGCATCTCTCATTTTTTATACGGAGAAGCTTGAATCATATCAACAATAAAAGTTCTGACGTGCTGCACTCACTTGACTTTCTGTACATATTGTTCAACAACGATTTTTATAAAATCTAATTTCCTTCTATTTCAAGTTGTTGTTTATGAGCGTCGGCAGAAAATGACGTTAGTAACAGTAAAGCCTTTAAAAGTTGCTCAACATGTAACTAATTTGATATTTGTTTGTATGATCCAGAGAAAAAGAAAGAAGACAAAACAAAACCTAATTCCAAAATTTAAACCAAGTAAAGGCCTCCATTTTGAAAATAGCGTTACTGATTCATTCAAATGAAGAAATTTCGAATATTTCATTTTTAATTTCAGTCCTCTAATGGTAAGTCACATCGGACGATGAATGAAATATTGTTCAAATGAGTACAGGGTACATAGTGCTAAGATTTTCCACAAATTCAGCTTTCAGGATAAGACCAAACCTATTGTCAACATATAACTATCTTATCTGTCTCCCGTATCCCCTTTTATCTAAGTCTAAATGTACAATGAAATATATAAACGTAAACATTTACATCCAACTTGTAGCAGAAGAAAAATGTGTTGAAAAAGCATTGTGAATGCAATTCATTATCTTTTATTATAAACTTATATTTGATAGATAACATTTACTAATTACATTGATTGTCCTGGATCAGATATCTTCTGTAATAAAGGAACTAAATTGGCAAGTGAGTTTGTCCTGCTGTCAATAGATGACAGCTCCTGTCATATCTTATTGTATGGGAGAAAAGTAGTAACTTTTTGTGAAGTTTTATAACAAATTATAATTACGTTCAAACCGTGTGACTTATATTTAATTAGTTTTATTCCACATTGACAATTGTTTATTACAGAGTATATTAAGGGACATGGAAGCTATAAATAATTGATTGTGAGAAAGGAAGACCACTGGGACAAGTATATATACTGACGTCATGCCAATAATTTCTCATGAATTTCTTGTGAATATCTCAAATTTTCTTGTTTGGTTGAAAATTTTATAAACATAAACAAATAGCATTTATAAATTGTGTACCTTAGCAAGTAAGCCTTTGTCTGATTTTTGTCAGTTTAAACACATTCAGAACTTCCGAAGGGATTTTCTCCTAAAAACACGAGGTACTATTTCTTTTCATGTCACGATCTATAATGAAAGTTGTGTAAAATAATAAAGTTTTGTCCGAAATGTTGGAACCATTTGTGAAATCTTAACAAAATGTTGCATATAAAGCTAATCTGTGCTATAGAAACATTTTCTGAGAACCGTCCTTGAACGATGAACTTAAATATCAGGTTTGAAATTTAAACAACAAACTGTGTTAATAGACACAAATATTTTTATTAAAGGGTTCTCAAAACATGTATGTTCGCATAAATCTCTGTATTGATATATGTGTGGAATGGAATACGTAGTACAGAAATTAATATTGTTGGATCTAAAGTGGCTTACGGAATCCTCTTTTCATTATTTCCTTTCTTCTTGTGTGTTTTATATTTATTTCACTTGTAAGTGATATCTGGTAAATATTATTATAAACCAAAAATATTACCAAGTCTAGAAGTTAGTAATATTAACACAATTACGTGGACGAAGTATTTGATAAGTTTATATATTTGTGTATCTCCGTTATAATCAATGAGAGTGTAGTAACATTGTATTATATGTTAGGTATGTACTCAGTCAATACCCTTAACAACTAATCACGGGATGTTTGAGGTGGTAATGTTGGTGCTACTGTCTGTACAAACTATTACGTGTTAGTTGAGATTGTCATTTGTTGAAATAGTTTTATTATAAATTTACTGCTAAGTACAAAGTCAATAAGAGGATGCAGTAGACTTAAGAGATAGTAAATAGTTACAGATCTGGCCGCTAGGTGATGTTCTGATGTTTCAATATCTTTTCTCGGTCAGACAACACCTGCATAACAACTACTCAGTGAATAACTTATTTTGATATAAAAGCGGTTGCCTTCAATTGTTTTAAAAGATTAGATTTAAGCAGATACACATTTTTACATAATAGACTTTATGGATTAGTTAGTCTTTATCACTTACAAAAGACATTTAGATTTGAGAATAGTTCAGAGAGTATTCAAACAAATATAAATGAATAACTTTTATTTTTCTTAGAAATTTATTGGAAGTATACTATTATGATCAATATTATGAAGAGTCTTTAGAGAAGAATTACGAGATAGTCTGCCTGAAAATAACAGCTTTCACATTTCAAAGAGAATTATAGTTCAATGTCAAAAGTTCTATGTGTGGTGGTGATCAGTGTATATTTTCACAGATATTTGGAATAAATGAGAAATACTAGTTGTATAACACCAATATATTACAAACATACCAGTATTTCTACAGTAAGTGTCATTAAAAACATATACAGATAGCCTTTTTGGTTCTACTGATCGTCCGGAGATGCACTCATTAAAAAAAGGTGAAATACCAAGACCTCGTCCTGCTGTCCATAGATGGCTCTAGCTGTCATATCTTATAGCGAGGTGGAAACTTTATCATAATTTATGAAGTTGTGCATCAGAATTTAATTCTGCTCATAGCTTATTGCTTATATTTAAATGCTTTTTACTGCGTATAGACAGGCGTTGTCTGTAATATATATTAAGATAGTATTGAATGTATAACTATTTGATTTTGAGAAAGAAAGGCATCTGACATACTTATATATATGCAGGTTCAGGCATTAATTGCCATTATTTCCTACCACATCAGACTACACTTAATGTAGATTTGTTGGAATTTGTATCCAATTGTACACAGCAGGATTTAGAAAAGACTTTGGTGTTCTTAGTGATTTTACCTGAGTCACAGTAATTCATATGAAGTGTGGCATTTTTGAAAATAGTAAATAAGTTCTTCTATAATATTTTCTATTTTGATAGGAGTCCGTTTCAGGATTTACCTTGAAGTATTCTATTCACATGACTTTACCTTCTCATTTTGCAATAATTATTATGAATTGCCTCGTGCACTGTTAGACAGTTATCTTATAACTGATAAGGGTACATGTTCTTGTAGACAAAATAGACATGAATGTGTAATGAAGTGTAATTATGTATACATTTAAATTAGAGCAGATGGAATATACATTTCCCGAAGAATGTGCTGTACAAGCAGTGTGATGTAGCTGAGTACATTCAATTACAAATACCGTATTTTATCGAGTGATTACCTAAAATAATGTGTTTAAAAACACGAGAGAGCGAATTATGCGAGTGGTGCTTCTAGAAATTCAGAAAGGAAGGGAAACCATGTAGGATTATTTAGAAGTTATATAGTAAATTATGAATGAACTGTATAAATACCACGGTTCCATTGTTTCTTTTCTGTGACTACTCTGTGGTCTCACTTTCGTCACTAACATTACTATCTGGCTCATATAACACATCATTATCCACATATTATTCAGTACTCCACAAAATATCGTCCTCAGAACCATCAATGACACAAGAAATTCCACTTTTTTAAACTCTTCTTAATATCGACACGGATTATCCACTCGCGCATCGTCGGTATTGATGTCTTGCTTATGACTCAAGATACCCGTTCATGTCAGATCCAATACTCAAAAGATGGGAACATGTATTAAAGCTGCTCTGTATTACAGCGATTATTTGGAAGATGTGAAAAAGGTGCTCGACGTAATGTACAGAAATGTCAGTTAACTCCTGCAATGAGAAGTGTCTCCAGAGTAAGTTAATGTTTATTAAATCCTAGATACACTTACATCAAGTTCTCTTTGGAGACATACTCGAGAAATAGGAACTGTTTACGTAATAAAGTTGGCGAAACTGGAGCAAGGAATTCAGATTTAATGTTTTTTTCTTTCGTAATTCAAAGGAGACACAACAAGGAGAAACTGTCAAAGAACTCAGTGCTCGTTTAGTAGGTGAAATAACCTGTTTTGGATACTGTCCTGTGACTTTGTGTAAGGTAGACAGATCATTCACTTTATATAAACAACAATTTTAACAACAAACTTATGTAAAGTTTAGAATGTAAATGATTTCTTGCTCCAGGGAAACATTGTGTTGCATTTGTCGAAACTGTCTGACTGGAGCATTTGTGGAGAGACAATGTGTTTAGCTACTAAGCTCATAATAACATTTATTTTTTCTAAGATTTGTTTTAATGAGATCTAATCACTCCATTGCCACCTTCTATCTGTACTTGTACTTCAATTGTTTACAGAAACCCGAGACTCATTGTTATATCGGTAACTCGAACGTATGTTGAAATTGTGGAGACAAAAATCAGTTAAGTGATACAGAAAGAAATGTGTACATGAAAACTGTGTCTTGGTTTACAATTACCTGAAAATTCATAAAAATATGCGTCAGCAATATAAATTACAACGGAAATTTCGAGTAAATTAACAGTAGTAGTTATATGAGCGCAATAACTTCAACGTTTGTAAGACTTGCAGTTCAGAAGCTAAAATGTACACTAAAAATGTGTGAGGGTTTCTTATTTCTTATAAAATATATCTAAGAACTTGAACAAAATACACAGTATCTGTATATTACCATGATAAACAAAATGGATAAGCTCAACTTTTCTGTGTATCGATTGTAAAGTTCTCTTTGTTCTGAAAGACGTTTATGTATTCTATAATGTTAAATAATAATATCAAAATCTCCCCTTCAAAACATGCACCTCTCACTAACAGACATAACTTATCTAAAGTGTATTTCTTCTGTTTCTGGATAAAGCACTGACGTTTAAAAACGGCATATATCAACCCGATTTTTAAACATTTAACGTCCTGATCAATCTCCCAAATTCTCTTTATATAAAACAAAGGTTGGAAACCATTTAGCTTTATATATATTTACCATAAACATAGAGCAGAGACGTAAGTCTTTGTAGAAGAATGTGCCGTAAAAGCAGTTTGAGTAATATCAAGTAACTACATGTACTATATAGTTGGGCATTTTTAGTTATATTCCATCTCTCGACGAGTTCTCATTGAGCAGAGAAGAAATAGCAAGACTGCCTCCTGCTCTTCATAGATGGCTCTAGCTGTCATATCTTATCGCTCGGAAGCAAATGTGCGATTGATTCGCGAAGGTGTATAGCGCAGTTTATTTAGTACATAGAATACAATTAGATTAAGTTATTCATTTATTGTGTGTGCGCAAGTATTGCCTGTAGTGTATCTTAAGATAATATTTAACGTATAAGTAATTGATTGTCAGAAAGGAAACCATCTTACTCAAGTACATATAGACATGTAATTACACAATTTCCCTATGATTTCTTTGTTAATAACTTATCGGTATGTTAAGTTTTGTTGGAACTTGTATCTAATTGCAGGGGAATTAAATCTAGTACTAATATTTTTGTCCTCATTAATGCTAGCTGAATCATAAAGTTTAATTTGTACTGTGTCATGTGTAACAATATTTAATCAAATAGCTACAAGTAAGCTTTTCATTATTCATCAAAGAGTCGCAAACTTGTCAAACCAGTTGAAGTTAGTTGTCGCATTTTTTGTTGGAATGGTATTTTTTATCATAACATAACATTTTTCTACATAATATGTATATGGGCATATCGGACGATGAATGAATTGATATTCAAAAAAGTACAGAGTACATAGAGCTTAGAGTTACGAGACACTCTTCTTTCAGAGTAAAGGAAACCCCGGGAAAACCTTTTCCAGGTAATCAGGTAAAATGTGTAAAGAAAGTAATGTGAACAGAAGTCATCAGATTTTTAAAATGTCGCTATAACTGCCATCTTTAGAATACTAATGCACATTCCTGTACTTCTCGTGATTTCAATTGAACATCATGGAATTGTAAAAACAATATACACGAGCCGATATAACTCTCTTATCATTATGTCCTTATAGTTAAGACTAAATGTACAATGAAATATGTTTATGTATATATTTAAATTAAACTTGCAGCAGATGAAAAAGTGTGTTTATAGAACAACGTGCTGAAAAAGAATCGTCCATGATATTAAGTTACTTTCAGTACAAATACATATTTGATAGATCACTTTTTCTAATTACATTGATAATCCATGAGAAGAGAACTGTTTTGGTCATGAAAGGAGCAGCTTGTTAATTTACCTGGTCTTACTGTACATATATAGCAGCACTTGTCATATCTTATCCAGCGGAAGGAAGTAGTAACTGTTTACGCAGTTTTATAACTAATTTTATTTACGTTGGTAAGAAACACTTTAGATTTAATTAGCTTTTATGTCTTATAGACAGAAATTGGCTGAAAAGTATAGTTATAAAGTATGGGACCGATATATAACTGATTGTTAGAACGGAAGTCTTGTGAGAGTAGTATACATCCACATGTCTTGGCAATTTTGTTCCATAGATTCCTTGTTAATACCCATCTGTTTTTGTTGGAACATTCATTTGTGGATAATGAGCAACAAAATTTAATTGAATTGGATTATTTAAATTCAATGTCACGGTCGGTATTTGAACCATGGATTGTCTGTCTCCGTCTGTCTCCGGTTAACCATTAGGCTACTATGACCAACCTGACATAAAATTCTCCAACTGAGTCGTATGTTTTCCGATAAACCAATAGGAGTTCTCATATACAATGAGACACGTACTTTTGTGACGACTTACTATGCTGTAAGTACTTGCCATTGTTAACACTATTGACTAAATTGATGGAAATTAATTAATTTGTGACAGCAGTTCATAAATATTGCTATAGCTTCTAGCTCGACAGCAATCCGTTTGTGGCTTCAAGTTCAGCTATTTTATTTACACTGCCTTCTCCATCAATTGTTTCTATAATTATTGTGACGATGACATACCTGCACTGTCAAAGGTGTTTTACAAATATATAAAAATATATTTACTTGTACAAAGAATAGACATAAAAGTCTCCAAGCTTTACGATCTGTCGCTAAGTGATAACCTTAATGTTGCTGTGTTTACTTTAATTAGAAAGTAACAACGTGAAATTATTTGAACACCAAACACAGACCTGCTTTTTAAATATGCCACAATATGGTTAGTATCCTGTATCCCCTTGTATCTAAAACTAAGTGAGTAGTGAAATATATTTATCTATATAGTCACATGAAAATTTTAGTAGATGAAAGATGCTTTTTATAAAATCTGTGCTATTGAAATATTGAAAGAATAGCTTAAGGTGAACATATATTTTATAGAAAAGCTCCATGAATGAGATTGTCACACGCTTTTAGAGTTTACCAACATTAAGTGTATAACAATGATTTTAACTTTTTTATCAGCAATTTTCGATCCAGTTTCACTGATTGGGTGTATCAGGCAACCTTTAGACACTTTAATACAAATATGGGAAATGCTTGACCTAAACATCTAAATAGTGAAGCTGAAAATATTTAACAATACGTTATTTTAAAGCAGTTGCACGTTTATATTACATTTCTTTTATATTTCACTGATGATTTATCAAAATTGTTGTGATTCTGACAAAACTGAGGTCAGCTGATTCCTATAAACAGATATAATATGATAAGCTAGAGTTACATACAAATCAACATTCTTTTGTCTATCTAGATCAATAATTGTACACTTATAATATAAAACACAACGAAAATGATAAGGCTCCTTACAAACTTGTAATATCTCAACAATTTGTACATTTATTCAACAGAAATTGACACACCAACCTCGAAACCTCCTCAAACGTATTATAAATTGACATTTTATTTATGATCTCTGATTATCTCAGCCTCCCATTCTGTATTGGGTGTCAAAGATCACTTCATTTTGCTCTTTATTAGGCTTGAGGTTCATTTACGAGTCTTAAATCGACGACAGAGTATCTTATGAAGGAAGTCAAGCTTCCCCCTACTCGGGAACAGGAGGTTAGGATGATACAATTCTTATTTTGAATTATATATCACATAAAATGTTTAAAAGTCATCCTCATACTGATTTCGTCACTTGATATGACAACCAGGGTACAAATTTGGACTACAGGACTTGAGTAAAACAATAGAATACCAAAGAGCTTACAATATACTTATATATAAACTTTAACCTAATAGAAAATGTGTAAACCATTCAAGAGGTTACTTGTGCGATATAATGTATTATTTTATTTTATACAAGAAAGCATAATACCTATTTTAAAAACTATATTTGTTATATTAGTAGCGCATCTCTCATTATATACGGAGAATCTTGTATCACATCAACAATAAAAGTTCTGACGTGCTGCACTCACTTGACTTTCTCTACGTATTGTTCAACAACGATTTGTGCAAAATGTAATTTCCTTCTATTTCATGTTGTTGTTTATGAATACTTGAATAAACTGATCTTAGTAGCAGTCAAATCCTTTAAGAATTGCTCAACATGTGACTATTTTAAAACTGTTTTGGTATGATCCAGAGATAAGGAAATAAGACAAAACAAAAAGCAATCATAAAACAGAAACCAAATGAGGGCTTCTATTTATGAAGACAACGTTAGATATTTGTTCTTAATTTCGGTCCTCTAACGTTAAGTCACATCAGAGGACGAATGAATTGACGTTCAAATTAGTACAGGGTACACAGACCTAAGAGTTGTCACACATTCAACTTTCAGGATAAAACCAAACCTATTTTAAACGTGTAACAATGGATCTGTCCCCCGTTTCCCGTTTTATCTAAAACTAAATGTACAATAAAATATATTAACGTAAAAATTTACACAAAATAATAGCAGAAGAAACATGCGTTGAAAAAGTATGTATGGTTGATTAACTTATATTTGACAGATCACATTTTGTCATTGTATTGATTGTCCGAGATCAGTGATACTTTACAAAAGGGAGCAAATTGACAAGCGAGTTTGTCCGGCTGTCCATAGATGGCAGCTCCTGTCATATCTTATTGTATGGAAGAAAAGCAGTAACAGTTTGTAAAGTTTTATAACAAATTTTAATTGTGTTCAGAGGGTGTGTCTTATATTTAATTATGTTTATTACACTCAGAAAAATGTTAATTACAGTGTATATTAAGGGAATATGGAAGCTATAAATAATTGATTGTGAGAAAGGAAGACCTCCGAGACAAGTATATATACTGACGTTATGGCAACCATTTCTCATTAGTTTCTTGTCTCAATCCCGTATTAATGTTGGTTTTCTTGGAACTTTTAACCATTTATAAACAGCAACAAATTGCATTTATAAATTGTCCCTTAACCAGCTTTTAGTGTCTTTTAGTAAGCGTGTGGTTGATGTTTGTCAGTTTAAACACATCCGGAACTTCCGAAGGGATTTTCTCCTAAACACACAAAAAAACACAAGGTACTATTTCTATAATGAAAGTTGTGTAAAATAATAAAGTTGGGTCGGAAATGTTGCCACCATTTGTGAAATCTGAACAAAATATTACATATAAAGTTAATCTGTGCTATAGAGACATTTTCTGACAACCGTCCTTGACCGATGAACTTAAATATCAGGATTGATATTTAAACAACAATGTTAATAGACATAGGTATGTTTATTAAAGGGTTCTCAAAACATGTATTTACGCCTAAATCTCTGTATTGATATATGTGTGGAATGTAATACGTAGCATAGAAATTAATATTTTTGGATTTAAAGTGACTTACGGAATCCTCTTTTCATTATTTTCTTTCTTCTTGTGTGTTTTATATTTAATTCACTTGTAATTGATATCTGGTAAATATTGTTATAAACCAAAACTATTGCCAAGTCTAGAAGTTCGTAATATTAACACAATTACGTGGACGAAGTATTTGATAAGTTTATTTATTTGTGTATCTCCGTTATAATCAATGAGAGTGTAGTAACATTGCATCATATGTTAGGTATGTACTCAGTCAATACACTTAACAAATAAAAACTAATTTTATTTGAACTACTGACCTGTAGAATGAGGCAGACACGATACCATCACGCTATAGAGGCGGGTTTACCTTGTTCTTACAATTCTAAGTAAACATGCATTGAGAACTTCTGTAATTCTTTATTCTTATTAACAATAAGTGTATACAAATATAAACTCGTGATGTTTTCTGTAGAATGTGTAGTGACGTCACCAGATCCTCAAATGTAACCTTTAAGTATACCGAGCTGTGAAAAATCTAAAATATTGGTTTGAAACTGTAACACATTTGTAATAGTAAGAAGAGCTCACAGATCAATTTTGAAACAGTTACCAACAGTAACTCCTGTCATATTAACTCTTTTGTTTATTGAACCTCATTGCAATATTAACTTTTTAAATAATTACTACATGACAGAGCATTTCCAGTATGAAATAGACACAATTAGTTCCACATGACGTTGTGTCGTTCTTTTGAAATACTTAAATTTAAAGACAAAGTGTGACGATGATATTTAAACGTTTTAAAGTGGCACAAGTTCTTCTACAATTGCCTGGCGGTGGAGCCAGTAGAGAAAGTTGAAGGACAACATGTAACTGTATTTTCCAATACTAAAGAATAAATTGTGTGTTTCTGATAAAAACTCTTGCATTTTCACTTGCAACATATCATTACAATGTTGTACCACATTCATTAGTTTACTATAATCTCAAGCTAATGACATGGAATTCTATAAACAACATATACCAACACGATTTTAAATATCTAACTATATGATCAGTCTCCTACATGTCCTTGTATCTAAAACTAAATGAGAAACAAAGTTCATTTATAGAATTACAATAAACTTGTAGCAGATTGTAAAGAGTGGTCAAGAGAAACAATGTGAGTTGTATTCAATATCCTTTCTTATAAACATATATTTTATAAAGATAGTCTTTCTGATCAGCTGATTATCCGGAAGAACAGAACGTCTAGTTAAAACAGTACAACTTGCTGTACATAGGTGGCAGCTCCTATCATATCTTATCGCCTGGAAAGAAATTTGTGATTATCTACCAAGTTTTATTGTTCATTTTAACTGCGTTCACAATATATATCGTTATATTTAATTAATCTTTGTTTTAAATATATAGATATTATATTATAATATATTCAGAAACTGGGAACTGTATAAATAATTGACTGTGAGAAGGGAAGGCCTTTAAGACAAGTATATGTACACAGATCTTAGGAATTCTCTCTCATAGATCTTCCTAAATGAATTCTCATCTATTGTATGATCTTGTTGGAACTTTTATCTAATCACAAACAGAAACCAATTTAGTACGGAAATGTCACATCAGTCATGCGATGTTTCAATGTGTAGCAACAGTCTATAAATATTTCTGACATTGAGAGAAACTGTTTGTGGCCTGTATTTCAGATATTTTATTTACATGCTCCTCTCCATTAATTGTATCAGTAATAATTAAGACGATAAATATCTTTCTAATTTATTTTAATCCACTATGACGACTAACTTTCGTCAACGTTATTTATGTATACTGCATCATTATATTTATTTGCACTGTCACCCAGATATAGTTTACAAATAAATAAAAGTATACTTCCTTGCATACACAATAGACATAAGACCATCAAATCTTTTACGAGCTGGACGCTGAGTGATGACATTGTATTTGAGTGATAAGTGTATGTAAGTGTTTAAGAGTAGATAAGAGTTCATTGAAAATCTTGGGCTACATTCTTGGAGGATACTCAAAACAAGTACAAGTTTGGTATTTAATAAAGTTGACGTTTTTGAGTTATACTTTACACACACGAACACACAGATATTTTTATATAGACGGTGTTTTGTTTTGTAGTCAAGAAGACTCAAAACGTATATTTCTTGTTAATTTGAAGTATCGAACGTTTTGTTGTATGACAATACTTGCTCTACCTGCTGTAAGTACGTGACAGAGAAAGCGAAAGTTAATTAAAACAGCTGATTTATCCTTCTACCTGAGACTGAGTTAGTGTAGCCTTCTATATCGGATGGCAGTTTATTTATTTCATGGTTATTATATTTTAATGATAATATTGTAACAAAAATGACAAGAGATAGTTCACATTACCTCCTTCAGTTGTCACTGAAATCGTGAACTCTATGCTAAGTTAATATCACCTTTTCTCTTTCTACAAATACTCAATGTCAAAAGTCTCTTTAATTCTCTCTGTGTCTCTCTTGGACGCGCCAACTTACGCCGGGTGCTATTTCTCTGACGTACACTGCTCTGGATGTCGTCTGACACAACAACTCCGATATTCGCTGTTCAACTGTTCACTGTACTACACACACTGTATGTACACTTGTCGCTACGGACCTTGAAGGTAGTACACTCCTGAAGACCGAGTCAAAAATCTGGACCGTACTACACTACATTGAAGTTGACAACTTCTCTGCTCTCGACTGAACTCTCAGCTCAACATCGTGTTTTATAGCCTGACCTTACAGGAACACATAACTGAGTGAAGTGATACAAAAATTACGTGAAAATTCACAAAAACTTTTGATATCCATATTCCACCGGAAATGCAGTAACGTTCTGTGTGTGTGGGTCAACATTATAAATTATAACCGATATTTCAAGTAAATTAACAGTAGGAGCTATATACGAGCAATATCTTAAAACCTTGAAAGACTTGCAGTTCAGAAGCTAAACATTACACTAAAAATATGTGAGGGTTTCCTATTTCTTATAAAATATATCCAACATCTTAAACAAAATACACAGTATCTGTATATTCTCATGAAAAACAAAATGTTTAAACTCAACTTTTCGATGTATCGATTGTAAATTTCTCTTTGTTCTGAAAGACCTTTACGTATTCTATAATGGTAAATCATAATATCAAAATCTCCCCTTCAAAACATACCCTTTTCGCTAAAATACATAATTTATCTAAACTGTATTTCTTCTGGATTTCGAGAGAGCGCTGAACATTAAAATCAGCATATACCAACACGATTTTTAAACATTTAACATTCTGATCAGTCTCCCAAATCCCCTTTAAATAAACCAAAGTTTGGAATGAATATTTCTTTATATATATTTACCTTAAACTTCGAGCAGATACGTAAAACATCTTTTGTAGGTGAATGAGCTGTAAAAGCAGTGTGAGTGACATCAAGTAGCTACATGTATTATATAGTTGACCATTTTTAGTTATATTGCTTCTCTCGAGGAGAAATGTTCTCATTTAAGACAGACGAAATAGCAGTACTGCCTCTTGCTGTCCATAGATGGCTCTAGCTCTCATATCTTATCGCTACGAAGAAAATGTGCGAATGTTTTGGGAAGGTGTATAATAGATTTTATTTATGTTCATAGGATATAGTTAGATTTATTTATTTTGTAACCCTATCAAGGCAAGTGTTGTCTGTAGTGTATCTTAAGGTAATATTTAACGTATAAGTAATTGATTGTTAGAAAGTAAGGCTTCCGACTCAAGTACATATAAACACGTAATTACACAATTTCTTATGAATTCCTTGTCAATATCTGATTGTTAAGTCTAGTTTTGTTGGAACTTGTATCTAATTATAGAGTGTTTAAATCTAATACTATTATTTTTGCCCTCACTAATGCTAGCTCAGTCACGATATTTAACTTGAACCGTGTCGTGTGTAACAACATTCAATCAAATATCCACAAGTAAGCTTTTCCTAATTATTCAAAATTCTTAAACTTGTCATTCCATTTGAAGCTCGGAGTTGCATTTTGGTTGGAATGAAGTATTTTTCTACATAATACGTATGTGGTGGAAAAACAGCAAACGTTGGAAGTGTTTAAACATTTATATAAGTATATAAGTATCTCAGAAGTTGCTAAGTAAGAAACAAGATAAAGTGTGACTCTAACGGAGTATACACCTTTTGTAGCAATATTTTGTGGAATTTTACGGTTTATGAGTTGTGCAGTCATTCTTAATAAATAAAAATTCCGAAGAGGTTTCCATAATTATGGAAATATAATTTTATGGATATTATGGTAAACGTATGCAAGTTTAATCAAAATTATTAAACTCATATCGCGTCAAAAATAATCAATGCAAAGGTTGTCTGTGTTAGAGAGACTTACTTCAGAACCATCCTTGGACGAACAACTTAATATCGGGTTCATTATTTAAACAAATGCTAACCAAAAGCAACAAAATTACGTTTTCTTAAAATACTGAGTAATGTTCCTTTATGTCTCAGTATTACGTACCAACTTGTACTGCGTACAACTTCCACGACTTACGCACAGCGTTTCCTTTTTCTCAGCTCTACTTGGCACAACTCCGATATACTACTTTCTAGGTTCCTACTCACCGCCGCATCACAGAACTGGCCCACAGTGATCAGCAGGCCACGCCGTGGCTCAGTGGTTAGACCGCTTGGCCGTCACCAAGGCGGCCCGGGTTCGATCCCAGGCGACCACCGCAAAGTGAGATTTGTGACGGACAACACGGCGTTGGGGCGATTTTTCTCCGGGACCTACGGTTTTCCCCGCCATCTGATTCCACCGGTGCTCCATCTTCATCTCATGCATCATCAGTGTCATCGCCTGCGGTGCCGTATGTAGTAAAAGCGGGCGTTAAACACTACACACTCAGTGATCAGCGCCACCCGCATCACTAATAGGAGGGGTCTACAGTTCAAGGATCAGAAGGATCGCGACGCCGCCTTGGCTTCAATCCTGCCCATACTTGGGCAGTGTCTGAATGTTGAGAACAGTAAACTGCAGCGCCACACTCCATGCAGACACTGCTACGCCTATGTACACACCGCTGACTCATGCACCTCGCCTCCACGGTGCCACTACTGTGGCGGTCCTAATCAGTGTGTCAGGCACACGACCTCAGGCGCCGACGCAGGTACTGCAGGTACTGACGACCACTGTCACCGCCGTCAACAACCGTCCCCTAGAGGTGGAAGTTTAGAACCTCCACTCTGAGGTTCTGAACATAAACCAGCGCCTGGGTAACATGGAGGAATCCTTAGCAGCTGCTGCCTCCCAACGCCGTCCTCCAGAACATGCAAGACAAGCTGACCAAGCTCTCCAAAATTGACCGCATCACCAACGCTTTCTGCGACAGTACATCACACACGAATATCAGCTCAGAGCTAGCAGAATTGCGAGAGGACATAGAGGAGAAGCACCAATTCTCAATTAAACAACGGGACGCACACACATTCATGCCCCGAAGACTCGTCAAGGAGGAAGTGGCAGGCCTCCAAACGATTTTCGACGGACCCAACAACAGAGGTCGACACCAGCCGCCTCAGACACCCTACAATAACCAAAATTCCTCATCCACTTCCAAACAAGACCGCTCCTAATAAGCAAGGGCGTAAGCAGGGTCTTGGTCATGCTTACGGCCTGCCGCTTCCCTCACCTTGGACCTGGCCTTGGCCGGGCCAATAAATCCCTTCCTTGGATCCGCAGGGTAACACCTTGTACCAAGATGGGAAAGAAAAATACCGCCGCCAGGAAGAAGGCCAACCGGCTGGAGAAGCCGCCACCGCCACAACCCTCCCCTGCCAGCTCTAGGACACCGTCTGCCCTCTCTCTGCCGCTGCCGGCAGACGAGAGGGAAACCGCCAGGGACGCCGCGCCAAAGGATCTCAGGCCTTCTCGGCCTGCCACACCAACCTCCCCTGCATCACAGCAGCAGGCTGAGCCTGCACCTCTTACCGCTGCAGTCCAGTCGCCGCAGCCATCATGCGAAGAAGCGCCGACAGCACCTCCTCCCGCCGGCTGAGCGCAGCAACTGCAGGACCATCCGACACCGCGCTCTGCAGTTATCCGCGGGGCAGCGCGGGACCTGCCCACTCGTTACATCCACGCCGCTGCACTACAACTTTATCCGTCCACGCAGCGAACCAATCGGATAAGCACCCACCGAGGACCATCTAATCTCATCAGGCTGCAGTTCGCCGACACCGCGGACTACGAGACGGCCTTGAGGAAGGGCCTGCCCTTATTAGGACAGTGCTCACGAATCGAGGCCAGCAGGACAGAGCGACCTGCTCCATGTGGGCGTTGCTGCAGCTTCGGACACACAGCAACCACATGCACCGCACCGCCACGCTGCCATTACTGCGGTGCTCGATCTCTCACCAAAAATTGCCGTCAGCACGATCTACGCCACCGCCGCCGCTTCTGCGCCACCTGTGGTGGTTACGGCCACTGCACTGGTGAGGTGCAGTGCCGCAGCTTCCCGCGGGGTTACGGCAGCGCCGAGCGGGAACACCACGCAGCATCAGCAACAGGACCGACACCCTCAGCAAGCCTCACCCAGCCGTCGCCACTCCTGCCCAGGAGCTGGTACAAGCGATTCGAGCCGAGGTGCAACGCCTCAACGATCGCCTGGACAAGATTGTGGACAAATTCACCGCCGTCACCAACACCAATCCCATGCGTGAGGACCTCCAGGATCTCCACTCGGAGATACTTAACCTGGGGCCTCGCCTTGGGGACCTGGAAGAGCTCGCTGCCACTACCCACGGCTCTATATCCTCAACACTGAGCTCTCATCAACAAACCACAGTGGCTCTCATCACCTCCACAGTCGCCCAACAGATCGCGATGCTTCAAGATCAGATCCAGGAGCTCACCCAACTTACCACCACGAACAGAACTCTGCTACAGAGGTTAGCTGGTGACATCAGCATTAACCTCACGCCGCCACAGCGTAATGGAACTCCCAACAGGCACGCATTAAAGGAACACGCCGCAAACGACAGCGTGGGACTGTCGCCTCAGACAGAGAACCCATCACCACACCGTCACCATCGCAGAGCTGCCCGCACCGTACGGGCGACGACGCCACCACCGCAACAATATTTACCTTACCCTTCGCGTTTACGAGGCCTATCCAAATAAGGCTGTTACCTGCATCTTGGCAAACCACTACCACAGCATCAACCAAACAACAACATACTTAGCAACGCCACCTTCATTTCGAGGTCGCAGCCACGGCCCTTCTGGGTCAGGACTGACTACCTGGCCAACACCGCGGCTATGCCGCCACTCTGAGCATTCACCCACAATCCTCCGGTTGCGTAACGCGGTACCGGAAACCATAATCACACACAATGCCCCAAACAAGCTAGTACCACATTGAATAAATATAAAAAGTCACCCCAGAACAACATCCCGCCCAAGCCCAATCCTTCTCCCTACTCCTTGTTAAGGTTTTCCTATTACCTATATTCCTGTTTTCCCAAAAAAGAAAAAAACCGCTGGTGCTTACAGCGGTACTCCCACAGCACCTCTCCTGAATACTTAGCGGTGGAGGTTTTTTATTGGTTCGGGCTGGTGGTTCGATTCCCACAATCCAGTACCAGGGTAAGTGCGTAACATGCATTTCTCCTCCACTCGAAAAAAACCGTACTTTGTCAAAGTAATAGCAAATAAAAACACCAGGGTGCAAGGTGTTCCATCCTATCCTTCAACCCCCAGGTACATCTTGTAACCTCATAAATAACACCAATCCAAAAACCCACATTTCACCCTACAATATTCCGAAATCTACCTTACCTCCGGTAAAACCCTTAACGGGTGGGCACGCAGCAAAAACCTTCTGGCTTTATACAGCCAGCCAGCACCACATGACATGCCATGGCCGAATCTCGTTATTTCTTTGTTGGTAGTTTGTGGTTTGACGTTTCAGGAAGCTTTGTTAAAGCTTGTTAAGGATAAACATTAGAAATGTCTCAATGAAGTGATTAACCAAAAACCGTTCGCGGTCTAATTTTTTTGGTGGACTGGAATACTTCTCTTATATGCACATATCTCTTAGACCTCTGAGTAGCGCCTCTGCTTCACGTTCAAGAGGTCCCGAGTTCGAATCTCACTCAGGGTGAGTAACCCCATTCATATTTCAGGATAAGTTAAAACCTCCAACGTTAAGTCATATCCGTAGTTGAATGAAATGATGTTCAAAATAGTACACGGTCCACTGAGCTTAGAGCTAATAGAGATTCTTCTTTCACCGTAAGGGAAGCCCTAAAGAAGCCTTTCCCACGTAATCAGGTATCTCGCCCTGACAGAGTTTCGAACTCGGGACCTCATGAACGCTACCAGTACGCTACTGATCCGGGCTTGTCCTACTTCCGTTTTAAATATAAGGAAACATACATAGAGATTTTCTGTAAATGTTTACCATGATTAATACGAAGTATATGCATCAGATTTTTAAAATGTCGCTCTAACTGCCATCTTTAGAATACTAATGCACATTTCTGTACTTCTTGTGATTTCAAGTGAACATCATGGAATTGTAAAAACAATATACACGAGACGATATAACTCTCTTATTAGTCTCCTTTATCCCCTTGTAGTGATCAATATATTTACATTAAACTTGTAGCAGGTGTAGAACAATCTGCTGAAAAAGCATTGTCAGTGAAATTAAATAACTTTTATTACAGATATATGTGATAGATCACTTTTTGTAATTACATTAATTATCCGTTTGAAGAGAACTGTTGTTTTTTTTCATGAAAGGTTCAAATTGATAATCAGCCTCGTCTTACTGTCCATAGATAGCAGCACCTGTCTTATTTTATCCAGCAGAAGAAAAGGAGTAACTCTTTACGATATTTTATAACAAATTTTATAAATAAAATTTAAGAAATACTTTATATTTAACTGGCGTTTATGCTTTACAGACAGTTAGTGGCTAGAGTGTATAGTAACAAAATATGGGGCAGATAAATAATGAATTGTTAGAACGGAAGTCTGACAAGACAAGTGAATATATATCCGCATGCTTAATGCAATTTGGGTACCCACTCAAGTCATACACCTTCTTCACTCTTTCCTAAAACATAGATTCTTCACTGTCACAGTGGCGGGAAAAACATCTACACGAAGGTCTATCCGCGGCGGAGTCCCCGAAGGTTCTGTGTTATCCCCGACGCTGTATAGCGTCTATGTGGCTGACCTTCCCACTGAACAGCACGTCAACATAGCACAGTATGCTGACGACGTGCTGATATTCTCAACAAACAGACACCCACGCAGAACCTTCAACCCCATCCAAAGATATCTAATCCTCCTCCAGGAATGGTGCACGCTTTGGCGATTGTCCATTAATACGGAGAAAAGCCAAGCGATATTGTTCACCAAGCGCCGCTTTCCCGCCAACTTCCCCCAATTTACCTACTTCGGGCAAGGGATAATAAGGTGGGAGAATTCAATCAAGTACTTGGGAGTCAAGCTGGATAAGGGCCTAACTTTTCGAAGGCACATCCAGGAGCAAGCTCATCGGTCGTGTGGTGCCGTGGCATCACTATACCCTGTGCTTCGGTCTGCGATGTCTGTTCCCCTAAAGTTGCGCCTCTTTATGGCTCTGGTCCTCCCTATCATGCTCTATGCGTGCGAAGTCTGGGGTATGGCCGCAGGCTCACATCTAGTTCTGCTCCAACGTGCACAGAATAAATGTCTTCGGATTATTTATTCTGTTTGTACAAGGTTCCCCGTGAGATTACTTCATGAGGCTTCATCCCTCCGATATGTGGAGGATGAAATTAGACGCCGGGCGACAAAATTTTTCGAGGGTTTGCCCCAACATCAGAGCGCCCTAGTCAGATCCCTTGGGGATTATGTTCCTCGTGAGCGTCGCTATAAGCGATACCGGTTACCCCGCATGTCTTGCGGTCACTACCGGTAACCACATGATCTCCATTCCAGCCTAAATTAAATTTCAGCTAATCCAAAATTGTTATTATGGAATATTCAAAATTATACATACCTTCTTCCTAGTTTATTAACTAACCCACCAGCGGTGCTCGCTGTCCGTAGCACCTGGTTCATCATTCCCTGAGGAGCAAAAAGCTACCTCCCTACACTAACCCCACTTAAATTACACCCGTCATTCTGCAACATCCACATCCCGCCACTACGTGGTTAAGCTTTTCCCAGAGCAGGTACACGATTTGACCACCCTTCGGGCTGTTCCAAACAGCCTGCCAGATTTGTGCGGCTGCTGCTGCTGCAATTTGGTTCCATTCATACACTTTTAATCAGAAAGTTAAGTACGCTTTTGTTTAAACTTTTATGTAACTACGAACAGCAAAAAATTGAATAGGCGAAACTGATTTCTTATAAACATATATTTTATACGAAAGTTCCATGTACGAGGTTGTTACAAGTTTTTAGATTTTACCAACGTTACGGTTATAAAAATAATTTTAAGTTTTATACCAACAAATTTAAATTTCCTTTCATTAAGTTGAAGCCAGAGGTTAACTTTGCGTCATTTATTGCAAATATGGGATATGCTTAACCTCAAAAAGCTAAATAATAATAAATAAGCTAAATATTTTAAATAATTTTTAATGATTAAACTAATTGCTTTAAAACAGTTGCACGTATATATTACATTTCTTTCATATTTCACTGATCATTTATCAGGATTGATGTGATTATGACAAAACTGAGGACAGCTGAATCCTATCAATAGATAAAAATATGAAAAGCTAGAGTTACATACAAATCAACATTCTTTTGTCTATCTAGATCAACATTTGTACACTTATAATATAAAACATGACGAAAATTATAAGACTGCTTCTAAAATTGTAATATCTGAACAATTTATACATTTATACAATAGAATTTGACGCAACCACCCGGAAACCTCCTCAAACTTATTATAAATTGACATTTTATTTAAGATTACTGATTATCTCAGTCTCCAATTCTGTATTGGGTGTCAAAGATCACTTAATTTTGCTCTTTATCAGACTTTAGGTCCATTTACGAGTCTTAAATCGACGACAGAGTATCTTATGAAGGAAGTCAAGCTTCCCCCAACTCGGGAACAGGAGGTTAGGATGATACAATTCTTATTTTGAATTATATATCACTTAAAATGTTTAAAAGTCATCCTCATACTGATTTCGTCCCTTGCTATGACAACCAGGGTACAAATTTGGACTACAGTACTTGACTAAAACAATAGATTATCACAGAGCTTACAATATACTTATATAGAAACTGTAACCAAACTAGAAAAAACACTGTTTATGAGAATAGAAAATGAGTAAACCTCTCAAGAGTTGACTTGTGAAATATAATTTCTTCTTTTATTTTATTCAAGTAAATATAATGCTTAGTTTACAAACAATATTTGTTACATTACTAGGGCATCTCTCATTTTATACGGAGAATCTTGTATCACATCAACAAAAAAAGTTCTGACGTGCTGCAGTCACTTGACTTTCTGTACATATTGTTCAACAACGATTTTTATAAAATCTAACTTCCTTCTATGTCCTGTTGTTGTTTGTAAATTTGCAGAAAGTGATGTTAGTAACTGTCAAACATTTTAAGGGTTACTCAACAGGTGACTACTGTAAAACTGTATTTGCATGATCAGAGAAATATGAAGAAGACAAAACAAAAATCAACACTAAAAAAGAAACGAAACAGAGGCTTCCATTTATGAAACGTTAGTGTTTCGTTCAAACGAAGAAAATCCGAATATTTATTCTTAATTTCAGTCCTCTAACATTAAGTCAGATCGGACGATGAACTTAGTGATATACATATGAGTACAGGGTACATAGAGATAAGAGTAAACACGCATTCAATTTTCAGGGTAAAGCCAACACTAGTCTTAAACGTGTAATCATCTTATCTGTCTCCCGTATCACATTTTAAAATAAAACTACATGTACTGTATAAAATATAAACGTAAACAGTTGCAGTAAACCTGTAGCAGAAGAAAAATGTGTTGAAAAAGCATTGTGAATGTAATGCATTATCTTGTATTATAAACTTATATTTGATAGATAACGTTTTCTAATTACATGGATTGTCCCGTGTTCAGAGATCTCTTCTGCTATAAGGGGATCAAATTAGCAAGTGAGTTTGTCCTGCTGTCCATAGATGGCAGCTCCTGTCATATCTTATTGTATGGAAGAAAATTTAATAACTGTGTGTATAGTTCTATAGCAACTTTTACTTATGTTCAAGCGGTGCGCCTTATATTTAATTATTTTTATTGCATACAGTCAAATGTTCATTACCTTGTATATTAAGGTAACATGGAAGCTATAAATAATTGACTGTGAGAAAGGATGACCACTGAGGCAAGTATATATACTGACGATATGGCAACCATTTCTCATGAGTTCCTTTTGAATGGCATATATTCATGCTGTATGAATGTTGGTTTTGTTGGAAATATTTACCATTTATAAACATCAACAAATGGCATTTAGAAATTGTGTCCCTTAACGATCTATTCATGTGTTGCAGTAAGACTTTGATATTTGTCAGTTTAAACACATTCAGAACTGCCGAAGGGATTTTCTCCTAAAAAAACAAGTTACTATTTCGTTTGATGTCACTGTCTATAATGAAAGTTGTGTAAAATAAGGTGTGGTCCAAATGTTGCAACCGTTTGTGAAATATTAACAAAATATTACATATATAGATAGTCTGTGCTATAGAGACATTTTCTGAGAACCGTCCTTGAACGATGAACTTAAATATCAGGTTTGGTATTTAAATAATAAACAATGCTATTAGACACAGGTGTGTTTATTAAAGGGTTCCAAAAACATATCTGTTCGCCTAGATCTCTGTATTGATATATGTGTGGAATGCAATACATGGTGCTGAAATTAATATTGTTCTATTTAAAGTGACTTACGAAATCCTCCTTTTATTATCTTTCTTATGGAGTGTTTTATACTTATTTCACTTGTAACTGATATCTGGTAAATATTATAAACCAAAAATATTGCCAAGTCTAGAAGTTAGTAATATTAACACAATTACGTGGACGAAGTATTTGATAAGTTTATTTATTTGTGTATCTCCGTTATAATCAATGAGAGTGTAGTAACATTGTATTATATGTTAGGTATGTACTCAGTCAATACACTTAACAATTAATCACGGGATGTTTGAGGTGGTAATGTTGGTGCCACTGTCTGTACAAACCATTACGTGTTAGTTGAGGCTGTCATTTGTTCAAATAGTTTTATTATAAATTTACTGTTAAGAACAAAGTCAATAAGGGAATACATTAGACTTAAGGGATAGTAAATAGTTACAGATCTGGCCGCTAGGTGATGTTCTGATGTTTTAATACTTTTCGTGATCAGAGAACAAAACCTGCATAACAACTACTTAGTGAATAACGTATTCAGAAATAAATAAATAAATTCTATGGCATTGTTACAAAATATTTGGTTTAAACAGGTACACATTTTTATTTAATAAGGCTTTTTGGATTAGTTAATCTTTATCAGTTACAAAAGACATTTAGATTGGAGAGTAGTTCAGAGAGTATTCCAAGAATAATAAAGAAATATCTTTTATTTTTATTAAAAATCACTTTGAAGTATACTATTATGTTCAATAATATTAAGAACCATTATAAAAGAATTACCAGATAGTGTGCCTGAAAATAAAAGTTTCCACATTTCACAGAAAAATATAGTTCAATGTTAAAAGTTGTATATGTGTTGGTGATCAGTGTATATTATCACAGATATTGGAATAAATAAACAGTAATAGTTGTATAATACCAATATATTACAAGTACAGAAGTTTTTCTACAGTAACTGTCATTAACAAACATATACAGATGGCCCATTTAGTTCTACTGATCGTCTTGAGATTTACTCATTAAGAAGAGATGAAATATCAAGACTTCGTCCTGTTGCCCATAGATGGCTCTAGCTGTCATACCTTACAGCGGCAAAGAAAATTTATAATTCCTTATGTAGTTCTTTAGCAGAATTTAATGTTGTTCATAGGCTAACGTTCAGATTTAAATGCTTTTTTATTGCATATAGAGAAGCGTTGTGTGTAATGTATATTAAGATGGTATTGATTATATAACTAACTGATTTTAAGAGAGAAAGGCATCTGATACAATTATATATTCACAACTTCTGATAAAATTCTCATGACATTCTAGCAATCCCATTAAGCACACTTTAAAATTTTTGCTACTTGAATGTAATTATACACAGCAAGATTTAGGAAAGACGTTGGTGCTCTCACATAAGTTTACCTGAACCACAGTAATTCATTTGAAGTGTGGCGTTTCTGATAACAGTAAATGAGTTGCCAATTATATATTTTATTTTAATAGGAGCCCGTTTGTGAATTTATGTTGAGGTATTTTATTCTCACGACCTTCCTTTCTCATTTTACAATAATTATTATGAAATGTTTCATGAACTGTCAGGCAGATTTATCTTACAACTGATAAAGGTACATGTTCCTGTAGACAAAATAGACATAAATGTGCAATGAAGTGTAATTATGTATACATTTAAATTGGAGCAGATCGAAAATACATTTCTCGAAGAATGCGCTGAAGAAGCAGTGTGGTGGAGCTGAGTACCTTCCAATACAAATATCGTATTTTGTCGGGTAATTAACTCAAAATTTTGCCCGAAAACACTGGAGAGTGAATTATGTGAGTGGTGCTTCCAGGAATTCTGAAAGGAAAGGAAACCATGTAGGATTATTTAGAAGTTATATAGTAATTTGTGAATGAACTGGATGAATACCACGGTTCCATTGTTTCTTTTCTATGACTATTCTGCGGTCCCACTTTCGTCACTAACATTACTATCTGGCTCATATAACACATCATTAACCACATATTATTCACTATTCCACACCATATCGTCCTCAGAACCATCAATGACACAAGAAATTCCACTTTTTTAAACTCTTCTTAATATCGACACGGATTACCCACTCGCACATCGTCGGTATTGATGTCTTCCTTATGACTCAAGATACTCGTTCATGTCAGATCCAATACTCAAAAGATGGGAACATGTATTAAAGCTGCTCTGTATTACAGCGATTATTTGGAAGATGTGAAACTGTTGCTCGACGTGATGGACAGAAATGTCAGTTAACTCTTGCAATGAGAAGTGTCTCCAGAGTAAGTTAGACTTTATTAAATCCTAGCTACAATTACACCAAGTTGCTGTCTTTGGAGACATACCAGAGAAATAGGAACTGTTTACGTTAAAGTGGGCGTAACTGGAGCAAGGAATTCAGATTTAATGTTCTTTCTTTCGGACTTCAAACAAGACACAACAAGCAGAAACTGTAAAAGAACTCAGTGCCCGTTCAGTAGGTGAAATAACCTGTTTTGTATACTGTCCTGTGTTTTTGTGTAACGTAGACAGAACATCTACTTTATATAAACAACAATTTTAACAACAAACTTGTGTAAAGTTTACAATGTAAATGATTTCTTGCTCCAGGGAAACATTGTGTTGCATTTGTCGCAACTGTCTGACTGGAGTATTTGTAGAGAGACAATGTGTTTAGCTACTAAGTTCATAATAACATTTATTTGTTGTAAGTTTTGTTTTAATGAGACCTAATCAGTCCATTGCCACTTTCTATCTGTAATTGTACTTCAATTGTTTACAGGAAATTCGAGATCTATTGTTATATCAGTAACTCGGTCGTATGTTGAATTTGTGAGGACATAAATCTGTTAAGTGATGCAGAAAGAAATGTGTACACGAAAACTGTGTTAAATAACGTGAAAATGCATAAACATGTTGGTAAATATTATAATATATAACCGATACTTCGAGTAAATTAACAGTAGTAGTTATATAAGAGCAATATCGTCAAAGCTTGCAAGATTTGCAGTTCAGAAAGTTCTCTTTGTTCTGAAAGATGTTCAAATATTCTATAATGTTAAATCATAATATCAAAATTTCCCTTCAAAATATACACTTCTCGCCAAAACACATAATTTATCTAAACTGTTCTTCTTCTATTTTCTAAAGAAAGCACTGAAGTTTAAAATCAGCACATACCAACCCAATTTTTTAAACCTGATTAGCCAGCCAAGTTCGCTTTATATAAAACAAAGTTTGGAATAAATATATCTTTATATGCATTTACCTTCAATTTGAAGCATTTACGTAAAACAGGCTTTGTAGAAGAATGTGCTGTAAAAGCAGCGTGAGTGATATCAAGTAACTACATGTATTATATAGATGGCAACTTTTAGATATATTGGTTCTCCCGAAGAGAAATGTTCTCATTAAGGAGAGATGGAATAGCAAGATCGCCTCCTGCTGTCCATAGATGGCTCTAGCAGTCATATCTTATCGCTAGGATGAAAATTTGTGATTGTTTACGAAATGGTGTATCAAACTTTATCTATATTCATAAGATACATTTGGATTTATTTATTTCTTCTCTGTATGTCAGCAAGCGTTGTCTGTAGTGTATAATAAGATAATATTTAAGTAAGTGATTGTGATAAAGGAAGGCTTCTGACACTAATATATATAAAACGAAATTACACAGTTTTCACATGAATACCTCGTTAATTTTATTTTACCATGGTATACTTTTGTTGGAGTTTATTTACAATTATGAATGAGTTATTCTAGTGTTAATCATTTTGCCCTCTCTAATGGGAGCCGAACCATAATATTTAATGTGTAGTGGGTCATGTGTAACAACATGAGTATTGCAGAAATATGGTACAAATAGGAACAGCGTGTTTCCTTGTACAAACAATAGGCATGGAATCGCTATATATATTACAGTCTGGTGGTTTAGTAGTAACTGTGATATCACGTTGTCTTTGAAAGGTGAGAAGAGATCCTCATAAATTACAAAAATCTATTTTATTTGTTCTGACGAGCGATCTCATGCATGTCGTGGAGCGGCCCTCCGGATTCTCCATATACTCGCCGTCGCCGTACAATATTAACAGTTGCCACTAACACTCGCAAACATCCATCAAGTGTATAATTTGAGATTCTAAATATGTTATTACACCTGAAAGTTTAATAGACTAAGGTTATGGGGATTTTTGCTCAAATCAGCAATACAAATATTTACAAAATAAGCAAACACTTCAGGTGTTACAAAATAAGTTCTGAAGAACTGCTATTTGGAATACAAGGGACAGAAATTATATGTTTTATACGCAATATTTATAAACTGGAAAACAAAAACTTCTGTTCATCCTACATTTAACACATAGATGGCAGTACTGTGACTGGTTGATGTATACCAAATTATATTAGTGAAGACAATTACTATGGAGCGCTTTCAACAAAAAAGGAGCAGATCATAAATATTTCTGAAGGAGTCCGCCAAAATGCAATGTAATGGAACCAACTACCTTTTATTATTAATATATATTTGATAGATCACATTCTATAATTAAATTGCTTTTCATTACACATTACCAACGGACTACATGTTGCTCTCCATAGATGACTCCACCTCCGTTATCCTATACTGCAGAAGAAAACGTGTAACTGTTTACGAAGTCTCAGTACAAACTGTAATTCTGTTGATAAGTCATATCTTAGATTTAATTAGCTTGTAGAACATGTAGACAAGTGAAGGCTGTATTCTATATTAAGACAGTATGAAATATATAACTAACTGAATGTAAGAAGGGAAGACTTTTAAGTCAATTACATATGTACACGTTTGGTAATTGTTTGTCAGTATATCTTTGTTGGTTACTCCTCTCACTTTTTAGGAAGTTTTGTTGGAACTTGTTAAAATAAAAACTTTATTAGGAATATTTTAATGAAGTAATTTACCAAAAGCTCCTCGAAGTCTGATCTGTTTTTTTTTTTTTTTTGGATGAAATGGAATGCTTCTCTTACACGTTCATATGTAGTAGACGTCTCGGTAGCGCCTCTGCCTCACGTCCAAGAGGTCCCGAGTTCGAATCTCGCTCAAGGTGAGTAACCTTGATAAGGCCTCTTATCCTGTTTTCGATGAACTCTAAGTTCCATGGAGCCTCGGCTGATTTGAGCATTATTTCACACATTTCATTCATTGTCCGATATGACTTAGACGACGTTAATAAGAAAAACAAAACGCAGAACAATGGGTATAAGTATTTGAACATTTGTAATAGTAATTATCACAGAAACTGCTAAGTAAAATAAATTGTCATATAGTGCAACGATATTTTGATCTGTTGTAGTAAGATTTTTTACGACTATTACAATTTGTCAGATATGTAACAGTTCTACAGAACAAATGACACTCGGGAAGAGACTTCCAGAAATTACAGGATAAAGTTTCATTTAATTTCATAATTTCTGACTAAAATATGGTAAAAAAATGCAAGTTTTAATTATAATTAATGAAACTACTTGTGAAACATCGAAGATGTTCAATACAAATCTAGTCTGTAGTGTAGACGTTTTCTGAGAACCATTCTTGGACGATGAACTTAAATCAGGTTTGGTTTTTAAACAACTATAGAGATATTTTTATTAAAGGGTTCTCAAAACATATATGTTCGTCTAAATCTCTGTATTGATTGTTTAGTGTGGAGCTCAGTATGTAGCACAGGAATTCATGTTGTTAGATTTAGTATAACTTAATAATCATCTTTTATTCAATCTTTCCTTTGTTTATTTTATATTTCTTTTTCTTGTAAGTGTCATCTCTAAGATAGTAATATAAATGAAGGGCATTACCAAGTCTAGATGTTAGTAATATTAACACAATTACGTGGACGAAGTTTTTGATAAGTGTATTTATTTGTGTATCTCCGCTATAACTAATGAGACTGCACAATTTACCTAAGATATAAGTATTTGGAAATAAACTGATAACAGGGAATATTTGAGAGATGGCGAGGTTTCCACAAATTGTTATCAAATACTTCGGTTAAACCTGGGGCAAACTCGTGAAAGAATCTTTGTAGAAGAATGTGCTGTAAAAGCAGTGTGAGTGATATCAAGTAACTACATGTATTACATAGATGGCCAGTTTGTGTTATATTGCTTCTCCCGAAGAGAAATGTTATTGAGGAGAGATGAATTAGCAATACTTCCTCCTGCTGTCCATAGATGCCTCTAGCTGTCATATCTTATCACTTGGTGATTGTTTAATAAATTGTAAAGTATACTTTATTTGTGTTCATAAGATATAACTGGATTTATTTATTTTTTTCGCTCTTTATAGGCAAGTGTTGTCGGTAGTGGATCTTAAGATAATATTTAATGTATAAGTAAATCATTGTCAGAAAGAAAGGCTTGTAACTCATATACATCTAAACATGTAATTAGACTTGCTGGAACTTATATCTGATTGTAGAAAGAGATTAAATCTGTTATTAGTATTTTTGCCCTCACTAATGCTAGCTAAGTCATTATATTTAATTTGTACTGTGTCATGTGTAACAGCATCCAATCAAAGATCTACAAGTAAGCTTTTCATAATTATTCAAAGAGTCTCATACTTGTTTAAACATTTATATTAGTATCTCAAAAGTTGCTAAGTAAGAAACAGAAGATAAAGTGTGACTGTAACGAAGTATACATCTTTTGTAGTAATATTTTGTCCAACTTTACGTTTGACAGTTGTGTAGTCGTTCTTAATAAATCTGAATTTTGAAGAGATTCCCATAAATATGGATATTATGGTAAACGTATTCAAGTTTAATCAAAATTATTAAACTCATTACTTGTCAAAAATACCCCTTGCAAAGTTTTTCTGTGGTAGAGAGACTTACTTCAGAACCAGCCTTCGACGAACAACTTAAACATCAGGTATTTAAACAAATGTTAACCAAAGGCAACAAAGTTCTTTTTCCAAAACTACATTACGTTATGTTCTTTTATGTCTCTGTAATACGCACCAACTACATGACTTCTAGACAAAATCCTTGTAATGGATAGGGCAGTGGATATTAGCTACGTCTAGCTGGCCTGGCCATCCCACTGGGTTTGAGCAACGCGTAATGGAAGTTCAAGGTACTACACTACAGAGCTAGAACCTGCGTTATGCTGCGGACAGATGGTAGCACCTGTCATATCTTAACGACCTTAAGAAAATCTATACTTATTTAGCAAGATTTATATCAAATCTTAAATATGTTCATGAGCTACAACTTAGATTTGATAATGCTCTATTGATTATCGGCAACAATTGGCTGTAGTATTTACTTAAACAAGGAGGAACGCATAAGTAATGCTTTGTGAGAAAGCAAGGCTTCTCAAACAAATATATATTTACACATTTTCCAAAGGTTTCTCGTGGCTGCCTTGTTAATTGACGTCGAAAGTCCTAATTTTGTTGGAAATTGTATCTAATTATAAACTGCAAAAATTTAATATTGATCCTAACTTAATGAGCAGTTAGTGGAACTATTTGATAAGCATTTCCAAAATAAATTCTAATTTGAGAGGGGCCTGTTTGCACTTTTATTATGACATTATATGACATTCATTTATTTCCTGCAGTCTAAAAGAAAGATATTTTACAAATAGTCTACCGAGTAATGACGCTGTGCATAGAATTGTCAAATCAATGACGAGGTGTTCGCTAAGTGGTGACATTGACATCGCATTGTCTTTGAGTGGTACAGTGCGTAAGAACCTCATAAAGGGAATACGTATTTCTAAATATAAACCATAAGAATGTACATATAAACACATGAGGCAACTACCTCAGTACCTCGAGCTTTACCCGGAGAAACAAGGGTCAGTTGGAAAATTTAACGTGAATTTGGCACGGAATCCAGAAGATCCGAGGTTCAAATGCCTGCTATGACATTGAGTTTTTAAGCTAGGCTCTACCCTTTCATACACATTTATAGAATCACAATAAACTTGTAGCAGATGGAAAAAATGTTTCCTCTAAAGACTGTCCTAAAGAAACTGTCATTGAATTCAATATCCTTTCTTATAAACATATATTTTGTAGAGAACATCTTCCAATTAAACTGACTGTCCGGGAGGAGAAAACTGTTGGGTAATATAGTGAAGTATCTTGCTGCGTATAGATGGCAGTACCTGTCATATCTTACCGCACGGAAAGATATTTGTGATTTTATCGGAAGTTTTATTCCAGAATTTAACTGTGTTCATAGATTATCGCTTAGATTTAATAAGTATTTATTTTATATAGAGAGATATTTTGCTTTAATGTTTATTCTGAAACTCGGGAATGTATAAATAATTGATAGTGAGAAAGGGAGGCTTTTGAGACAAGTATATATAAACAGATTTTAGAAATTCAGGCATACCTTACGCTGAGGACGTTGCGCGCGAACGGTCGCGCACATTGTATGCCAGGATTACATCCCATCCCAACCACCTATTAAACACACTAAGAAAATATGACCACCGTGTGCCCAGGAGGAGAATGAGATACCGCCTCCCCAAGGACGTCCTTGGGTGGTGAGACCAGCCTCTCAACCCCTCAACACTACACCCTGTTCTGGCCACACCAGGGTGGATATGGGCCGTCGGCTGACCCCGGCAGCCAGGTCCCCCTGTGTGACCTCGAGGAGAACCAAAACGGTCCCCAACCACCCGACCTCTCGCTCCTGGCCCCGCCACGCTCGACGGACACTGTAACGCAGGCCGCCCCTAGCGTGTCGGTTAAGGGCACTGGCCTCCTACTTGGAAGCTCATGCCGCTGCCTGGAGCACTAACAGAGGTCGAATCAGGTCCATCAGTCAACAATGACATCCAAGCTTTGGAGGAAAGACAAACTCTGTAAGACCGCACGGGTAAATCCGCACAGCGTATAGGTACCGTGGCGCTCTACTCACCGTCCGGGAGCACCCGGACGACTTGTTCTCGCTCTTGGCTTGTCTCTCATGGATTCTCCTTAATTAGATACGGCCAGTATGATGTTGTTGAAACTGTTATCTAATTATAAACTACAGCCAAGTCCCCTTATGTAACAACAATCCATAATCACATCTCACATATCTTCTAGTTTGACAGAAACTGTTTTTAGCTTTTAGTTGAGTTGCTTTACTCACCTTATCTGATTCCTTAATTGTATCAATAAAAGTTATAACAATGACTATCTTTCTGATTTATTTTAATCCAACGAAAACTTAGCAGCGTTATTTTTACTGTTGAAGCATAAGACAAAAAACTTCAAGGAACAAACACGTGATGTACGATGACTAACTCCTCTCATCGTTATTTATATATCCTGTATCATTATATTTACTTGCACTGTCAGAGATAGATGTTTTACAGATAAATAAAAGTATATTTCTTTGTATAAACAATAGACATGAAACTGACATATCCTTTACGAGCTGGTCGCTAAGTAGTAACATCGATATGACATTGTCTTTGAAAGATAAGTGCATGTAAGTGTTTAAGGGTAGATATGAGTTTATTGAACTTCTTGTGTTACTTTCTTGGAAGATATTCAAAATATGTACAAGTTTGGTATTTAATAAACTTGACGTTTTTCAGTTATACTCTACAAAAATAGACGAACCAACAGAAATTGTTATACAGACGGTGTTTTGTTTTGTATTTAGGAAGACACAAAATGTACATTTCTTGTTAATTTTAAGTAACGAACGTTTTTTGTAATACAATACTAGCTCTACCTGCTGTAAGTACGTGGTAGAGAAAGTGAAAGTTAATTAAAACAGCTGATTTATCCTTCTACCTGAGACTGAGTTAGTGTAGCCTTCTATATCAGTTGTCAGTTTATTTATTTAATGCTTGTTATATTCTAATAATAATATTGTAACAAAAATGACAAGAGAGAGCTCACTTTAACGCTTTCAGTTGTCTCTAAAATCGTGAGCTCTATGCTAAGTTAATATCACCTTTTCTTTTTCTACAAATACTCAATGTCAAAAGCCTCTTTAATTCCCTCTGTGTCTCTCTTGGACGCACCAAGTTACGCCGGGTGCTATTTCTCTGACGGACATTGCTCTGGATGTCGTCTGACACCACAACTCCGACATTCGCTGTTCAATTGTTCACTGTACTACACACACTGTATGTACACTTGTCGCTACGGACCTTGAAGGTAGTACATTCCTGAAGACCGAGTCACAAATCTGGACCGTACTACACTACATTGAAGTTGACAACTTCTCTGCTCTTGACTGAACTCTCAGCTCAACATCGCGTTTTATAGCCTGACCTTACAGGAACACATAACTGAGTGAAGTAATACCAAAGAATTGTGTGCTTTGGTTGAAAAAATTACGTGAAAATTCACAAAAGTAATTAATATCCACATTTCACCAGTGGCATAGGAACGATGTATCTGTGTGGATCAACATTATAAATTATAAACGATATTTGGAGTAAGTAAAGAGTAGTAGTTATATAAGAGTCAATTCTTGCAGTTCAGAAGCTAAACATTACACTAAAATTTGTGAATAAGTAGAACATGGTACATACAGAAGTCGACAATGTTCCAGGAATACAGCTATACGACTCCATAATCTACACTTTACATCAACAAAACTGCATCAGATTTTTAATTGTGTAAATATATGTATATTTATGTACACATTTACATTATACTTGGAAGAGCTGAAAAACATGGTTGTAGAAGACTGCGCTAATAGTATCAAATTATCTAATTTTCATATAAGTCTGCATTTTATAAACCAGTCTTACCAATTAGTTTGATGAAATATATATTTATAAATGAATGCACTAAAAAGCTTTGAAAGTGGAACTAAGTATCTTTCATTATAAGTATATATTTTATAGAACACCTTTACTAATTACTTTGACTGTCCGGGAGGTAGGAATTACTGTTTTAAAAAGCAAAAAATTGTAAAGCAACCTCATCTTGCTGTCATATTCTTACGCGTGGTGGAAAACTTGTGATTTCTCACCAAATTTTGCAACCAAGAGTAATATTATTCATAGGGTATAGCTTATATTTAATGGTCTTCTGTTGAATGTAGACTAGTATAGACTGTAGTGTATATAAAGAGAATATAGAACGTACAATACTTGAATATAAGAAGGGAAGGCTTCTGAGTCTATATATATAACACGCGGTTTGACAGTGGCTTCTCATTAATTTTTGTTACTGTGTAGCTGCACAGTAGTTCATTTCTTGAACTAGTATTATTACATTTGTTAAGTACAAAGTCAATAAGAGAATACAGTAGACTTAAGGGATAGTAAATAGTTACAGATCTGGCCGCTAGGTGATGTTCTGATGTTTTAATATCTTTTCGTTGTCAGAGAAAAAAACCTGTACAAGAAGTACTTAGTGAATAACGTAGTTGGAAAAATATACGGCTGCCTTCAATTGTTATAAAATATTTGATTTAAGCAGATACACATTTCTGTATAATAAGACTTTTTGGATTAATCAATCTTTATCAGGTACAAATGACATTTAGATTGGAGAGTAGTTGAGAGAGTATTCAAGCAAAAATAAAGAGGTAACTTTTATTTTTCTTAAACATTTCTTTAAAGTATATAAGAAATTCGAGAAAATCCGCTTGAAAATTGCAGTTTCCACATTTCACATAAAAATAGTTCAATGTCAAAAGTTCTGTGCGTGATCTTTAGTTCTAGTGATCTTCTTGGGATGTAGTCATTAAGAAGAGATGAAATATCAAGACGGCGTCCTGATGTTCATAGATGGCTCTAGCTGTCTCATATAAGTATATGTTCGCAATTAGTGACAAATTACTTAAGATTAAGAGTCCAAACTTTTTTTAATAATATGGCTGCAATATCGGCCGCTGTTTTGAATGTCAATGTCATGTGTGTAGAGTAGTAAGTCCAGGAATTGCCAACAGAACGCGTCCTGCTGTCCACAGATGGCACCTCCTGTTGTAACTTCTCCGGCAGAAGAAAATTTCTAATTGTTTAGCAAGTTTTATAACAATCTGTGACCATGTTGTAAAGATGTACCTTAGATTTAATTTTCCTTTGTTTCGTTTAAACAATTATTGGCTGCAATATATATATATTAATAGAATATTTAATGTATAATTAACGGAGTGTAAGAAAGGAAGTCTTTGGAATGAGTTATATATGTCCACGCTTTGGTAACGTTTTCGCATGGGTTGTTTGTTGGTTATTGAGCTGATTTTTCAGAGCGCTGTTGAAATTTGTCGAATTAAAATGATAACCAACATCTTAAATTTTTATTTTGTCGCACATATACACATCCCACAGGTATAAGGTTTAATTTTATTCCAATAGATGCTCAGAATGAAGCGTTTGGTTGGAGTGGAATATATTTCAATCTCATATGATTGTGTTACGCAGAACGCAAGTATTTCGAGATTTCTAGCATTGTGTTCTGTTCGAGATTAACGTGTTTTGTAGTAAGATTATCATTGATTTGTTAGTTGTACACAAATATAACAATGTGTAACTTAAAACTTCACTTATAAGACATGATGATAATTTTCTTATAATGAAATTCATTCTGCGATGTTTGTTTTTTAAAATAAACCATTAAGACACATAATTTAACTAAACTGTATTTCTTTTGTTTTCTTGAGAAAGGACTGAAGTTTAAAAACAGCATATAACAACCCGAATTTTAAACATTTAACATCCTGATCAGTCTCCCAAATCCCCTTTATATAAAACAAAATTTGGAATAAATATATCTTTATATACTTTCACCTTATGCAGGCAGGAAATATGGAAAATAGCCTTTGTAGAAGAATGTGATGTAAAAGCAGTGTGAGTGATATCAAGTAACTACATGTATTACATAGAAGTCCATATATTTTGCTTCACCCCAGGAGAAATGTCCTCAATGAGCAGTGATGAAACAGTAGGACCTCCTGCTGTCCATAGATGGCTCTAGCTGTCATATCTTATCGCTAGGAACACAATTTGTGATTGTTTACGAAATTGTATAGCAAACTTTATTTATATTCATAGGGTGTACTTAGATTTAGTTATTGTTTTGCTCTGTTAAGGTAAGTGTTGTCTGTAGTGTATCTTAAGGTAATATTTAACGGATAAATAATTGATTTTTAGAAAGGAAATCTTCTGACACAAATACATATAAACACGTAATTACACAATTTACTCCTGTATTCCTTGTCAGTCAGTACTAGCAATATTAGTTTTGTTGACACTTAAACATAATGTAGAGGGATTAAAGGTAGCATTAATATTTTTGCCCTAACTAACGCCAGATGAGTCATAGCATAAAACTTGAACTCATAGTTATTCAAAGAGTCTTAAACTTGTCATTCCAGTTGAAGCTCGGAGACGTATTTTTGGTTGGAAAGAAGTATTTGTCTTCATAATAGGTACATGGCAAAAAGAGCAATAGGTGGAAGTGTTTAAACATTTATATCAGTAAATAAGTATTTCAGAAGTTGCTAAGAAAGGAACAGAAGATAAAGTGTGACCCTAAGGGAGAATAAATCTTTTGTAATAAAATTTTGTGCAATCTTACGTTAGTCAGTTGTGCAGTCATTCTTAATACATCGGAATTCCGAAGAGATTCCAATAATTATGTATATTATGGTAAACATATGCAATTTTAATCAAAATTATTAGTCATATCCCGTCAAATCCTTTATTATTTAAGGAAATGTTAACCAAAAGCAACAAAATTACGTTTTCTTAAAATACTTGGGTAATGTTATTTAATGTCTATGTAATACGTACCAACTTGTACTGCGTACAGCTTGCACGACGTGTACACAACGTTTCCCTTTTTCGCAGCTGGACTTGTAATAAAATGTTTGATTTAAGCAGAAAGAGGCTTTATATAATGATAGACTTGTTGACTCAGTTTGTGTTTATCAGTTACAAAAGACATTTAGAATGGAGAGCAGTTCAAAGATTATTCAAACCAAATTACACAAAATATCTTTTATTTCGCATCAACATTTCTTTAAAGTATGTTATGGCAATCAAGATTATTAAGTAATCTTAAGTGATAATCTCCTTCAAAATAATATTTCACATTTGACAGGACAATATAGTTCAATGTCAAAAGTTCTGTATGTGTTGGTGAAGTATATATTATCACAAATATTTGGAATAAACAAACAGTGGTAGTTGTATTATACCAATATATTACAATTATGCCTGACTTTCTTAAGTAACTGTAATGATGGCCTTTTTAGTTCTACTGATCGTCCCAAGATGTATTCATTAAGAACAGTTGAAATAGCTGTCCATAGATGGCTCTAGCTGTCATATCTTACAGCGACGAGGAAAAGTTACAATTGTTTAAGACGTTCTGTAAGAGAATTTAATTTTGTTCTTAGGCTGTTATTTATATTTAAATGCCATTTGTTGCATATAGACAAAAACTCTGTGCAATGCATATTAAGATAGTATTGAATCTATAAGTAATTGATTTTCAGAAAGAAGGGCATCTGATATAAATATATATACGCAAATTCTGACACAAATTCTCATGATTTCCTAGCAATTTTTTCGAACAATCTTTCTAGTTTGTTGGAAATTGTATCTAATTATACACCACAAGATTTAGGAAAGACGTTGATGTACTCATCAATTTTACCTGAGCCACAGTAATTCATTTGAAGCGTGGCGTTTGTGACAACAGTAAATAAGTTTGTCTATTATATGTTCTATTTTGATAGGAGTCCGTTAGTGGATTTACGTTGAAGTATTTTATTCTCATCACTTTTCCTTTACAATTTTCAATAATTATTGTGACAATACCTCATGCGCCGTCAGACAGAGTTATCTTACAATACAGATATATTTTGCTGTATACTTCTTACAGCGGGAGGATAAGGTAGATATAAACATAAGCACGTGACTGTTGATCGTAGCGCGCCTTCTTCACAATTGGCATGATGCTTCCGCCGTGTAAATATTTCCTTGAAAAAGTACTGCTACCGAGATGTGGAGTTTTGAGTTTGTTTTGTTGAAGGGCACAACAGAGTATCAAGCAAATTTCAGCTATAAAAATATAATATTAGATGGTTAAATTAATTTGCAGTTAAAGTAAATAATACTGCGAAGCTGGGAAATGTATCCAGATGTGAATCATGGCGAAACTGGCAAGTACTGTTAAACGCCTTCACTGGATCAAAATATAATCTAATATTGAATGTATTTAACAAGTTCTGTGAAAAGTTTCGAGAACTTGCTATCGATGAAGTGGTGAAGTTAACAACTGAGTTGACCGGTGTGTTGGTGTCCAGCATTTATAGTGCACGCAAGGAAAAAGTGACATTCGGTGAAGTTTCTACTCCGGGCAAGAAGAGATCACGTGACAGATCAATGAAGAAATGAATAGCGACGTTTTCAAATCCTGGTTTCAAAAGGTTCTCCCCAAATTACAACCGAATAGCGTTATTGTGATGGACAATGTCTCCTACCACAGTGTGAGTTAGAACAAGTGACATCATGTCATGGCTACAGAGTAAAAATATAATTTCCCACGAGGATCATATTAAGGCGGAATTCCTGACAACGTCAAGCCTTGTGATAAAGATTACGAAAAATACGTAATTGAGGAAATGTCAAAATTTACAATTTACACTGTTCCCATAGGGGAGGTTATCCGTCCCATTCAGCTGTCGTGGTGCGAGCACTGCGGAACCCTTAGCACTCGTGGTACCTCTGACATTACTAGAGGAACCTCGGGCCGAACTGCCGAGCCCCTTCTGTAGGGGAGTTGTTCGGTTTGGGTTGGATTCGAGGGGGCAGTGTGTTCCCGACACACACGGGGAATTGGGTACCTCCGGCCAGGCTACGGCCGCCCAGAGGGGGTAGAGAGTTGCCCAATATGTCCGGGGTACTAGCCTACAGGGGTATTAGAAGGTGTGCTAGGTAACTAGGTAGTTTTCTCTGCGGGGTCGACGCGCGTGAGTGGCTTGTCCACTTCAATCCCCCCTTGACGTTGTGCTCAGCGGGGGGGGGGGGCGGGTTTAAGAAATCAGGTATTGCTCTATGGAAGTAGCCCCGAAGTATCCATCGCTCCCGGGTTGAAGGGGGCCAGGGTCTTAGGTCTTACAGTTCCCAGACTGATTGGGTATAACCTCTGCACATAACTAACTGTACTCAGACTGTCACCTCATCATTGCTACTTGAATGGATCGAGCGACACGGAGACGTCGGACCTGGAGGATATCGAACCAATTTCCAGCTCAGATTAGAGGAATGCAATTGACGTAGGTAGTAGCTAATTATCATGGATATTAATAGTGTCCTGCGTGATACATAGCTCGAAAAATTGTCTTTAGTGTCCAAAATTTATATTAATATTATACTTAACGAAGCGATTAAGCTGTTGGCTTGAATAAATACGTGTTCTTTGTACTGAAAATGCATATTCATATTAATATTATACTTAACGAAGCGGTAACAGTACTGTCATTCCGAACGCACGTAGACGCGGAGTGATAGGATACCTTTTTCTCACGCTGGACATAGTATAGACAAAATAGACATGAATGTGCCATGAAGTGTATTTAGGTATACATTTAAATTTAAATTGGAGTAGATGGAAAATACGTTTCTCGAAGAAGGCGCTGAAAAAGCAGTGTGATGAACCCGAATACCTTCCATCACAGACACGGTATTTTATCGCGTAATTTGTCCTTTTTTTTCATCAAAAAGTTGTTTGAAAACACTGGGGAGTGAATTATCTGAGTGGTGCTTCTAGGAATTCAGAATGTATTGATCCAGAAAACCATGTCTAGCCAGCACTGTTTCCTTCATTCTCTATTATTTATGTAGTTTTATAAATGTTAAAACATAACACAGAAAGTCCCTCCCCCCAAATGTACACATCTTTTTAAAATAGAATTTAACTCAAATGTATTTCTTCTGATTTTTGTATAACACTAAGTATTCTAAAACAGAACACACCAATCTGAAATTTAAACATTTAACAGCCTCAAAAGTCCACTGTAAATATACTTCTATATACATTTACCTTAAACTTGAGGCAGAGAGGGAGGAAAGCTTCTGTAAAAGAGTGAGCTGAAACAGCAGTGTGAGTGACATCAAATAACTACATGTATTATATAGATCGCCCCCGAGGAGATATTTGCTGATTATGACGAGATGAAATAGCAGGAATGCGTCGTGCTGTCCATAGATGGCAGCGCCTGTCATATTTTTCGCACCGAAGAAAATTCGTGAGTGTATACAAAATAGTCTAAAGAATTGTAACCAGGTTCATAAGATAAACGTTAGATTTGATTATATTTCATTTTACGTAGACAAGTGTTGGCTGCAGTGTATATTGAGATAAGAAATAACGAATTAACAATTCTTTTATAGAAATCAAGGCTTCTCAAATGAGTATATATAACACGTTCCGGAAATGGTTTTTCGTGAGTTCTTTGTCAGTTCTATGTGTTTTAATTGGAACTTGTATTAAATGAACTGCAAATTAGTACGTTTGAGTAAGTGGTAGCTTGTTACACGCACTTTTCACTTGGAGCGTGGAAAGTTTAGTCACACATATCTTATGATGGTATCCAGTTACTGCTCATCTAGCCAACATGTGTCTGAGCTCATAGTTTGTCGAGGTCCATGGCCTCAATGCTGTAAAAGTCTTCCCATATGCTCACTCTCTCCTTGATGTGTTGTTCTGATGACAGTTGTAGCCTGACTTTGATGTCTATGTAGCGCTGCTCTTTTGTTAGTTCATAAACTAGACGTATTGACACACATAGCGTACGACTAAGGATACTTGCCTTTACTCGTTCTATTCTTGCTAACTCCGTTGTTGTTAAATATTGCCATGTCAGTTGGAAACCATATGTCAGTACGGGAGTGATTTTATAATTGTAAACAGCCACAATTTCAATAATCATATCAAGTTTTCCAGTGTCCCATTTGTGGAAACTTTTTTTTTAGTTAAGTAATAACTAATGTGAAATTATGCAAAAGAGAGTATAGGATCTAAAGCTCTTAGAGTTACAAAACATTTTTCTTTTAGGATAAGTCAACGCTAAGTCACGTAGGATGAAGAATGAAATGATCAAATGAGCACAGGACACATAGAGCTGAGATCTACTAGAGATTCCTCTTTCAGGGTAAGGAATGTCCGAAAAATTCCTTTCCCAGTTAATCAGTAAGTCACCCTGACCGGGATTCCAACTCACGACCTCATAAACGCTACCAGTACGAGTGATTTTATAATTATAAACAACCATGACTTAAATAATCTTATCGAGTTTAGCAGTGTACCATTTGTGGAAACTTTTTTATAGTTAAGTAATATATAATTGTGTGAAATTATGCACAAATGAGTACAGGATCCATAGCTCTTAGAGTTACACACCATTCGCCTTTTAGGATAATGAAAATATTCAACGTTAGGTCATACAGAACGAAGAATGTTGTTATGTTCAAATAAGTACAGGGTCCATTGAGCTTAGAGCTACTAGAGATTCTTCTTTCACCGTAAGGGAAACCCGAGGGGAACGTTTCCCACCTAATCACGGAGCTCACCCTGACCGAGGTTCCCACACGGGACCTCATGAACGCTACCAGTACGCTACTGATGCGCGCTTGTCCTACTACCCTTGTAAATATAAGGAAACATACATAGAGATTTTCTGTAAATGTTTACCTCGATTAACATGAAGTATATACAAACATAAGCTCCTGTTAGTTTTTGTAGAACGTGTAAAGAAAATAATGTAAATAGAAGTCATCATATTTTTAAAATGTCGCTCTAACTGCCATCTTTAGAATACTAATGCACATTCCTGTACTTCTTGTGATTTCAAGTGAACATCGTGGAATTGTAGAAACAATATACACGAGTCGATATAACTCTCTTATCAGTCTCCTTTATCCCCTTGTAACTAAACCTAAATGTACAATGAAATATATTTATGTATATATTTGCATTAAACCAGCAAATAAACAGCAAATGCAGATATTTTGTGAGAACCGTCCTTGAACGATGAACTTAAATATCAGGTTTGGTATTTAAACAATGTTAATAGACACACCTGTTTTTATTAAAGGGTTCTCAAAACATGTATGTTCGCTAAAATCTCTGTATTTATATATGTGTGGAATGTAATACGTATTACAGAAATTAATGTTGTGTGATTTAAAGTGACTTATCGACTTACTTACCTTCTTTCTTCTTGTGTGTTTTATATTTATTGCACTTGTAAGTGATATCTGGTAAATATTATTATAAACCAAAAATATTGCCAAGTCTAGAAGTTAGTAATATTAACACAATTACGTGGACGAAGTATTTGATAAGTTTATTTATTTGTGTATCTCCGTTATAGTCAATAAGAGTGTAGTAACATTGTATTATATGTTAGGTATGTACTCAGTCAATACACTTAACAACTAATCACGGGATGTTTGAGGTAGTAATGTTGGTGCTACTGTCTGTACAAACTATTACGTGTTAGTTGAGATTGTCATTTGTTGAAATAGTTTTAATATAAATTTACTGTTAAGTACAAACTCAATAAGAGAATGCAGTAGACTTAAGGGATAGTAAATATTTACAGATCTGGCTGCTAGGTGATGCTCTGATGTTTTAATATATTTTCGTGGTCAGAGATCAAAACCTGCATAAAAACTACTTAGTGAATAACGTATTTGGAAATAAAAGCGGCTGACTTCAATTGTTATAAAATATTTGATTTAAGCAGATACACATTTTTGTATAATAAGACTTTTTGGAATGGTTAATCTTTATCAGTTACAAAAGACATTTAGATTGTAGAGTAGTTCAGAGAATATTAAAACAAATGAAGAAATACCTTATAGTTTCCTTAAAAACTTCTTTGAAGCATACTATTATGATCAATATTATTAAGAACCTTTGTAGAAGAATTACGAGATAGTCTGCTTGAAAATAACAGTTTCCACATTTCACAGATAAATACAGCTCAATTTAAAAAGTTCTAACTTTGTTGGTGTCAGTGTATATTATTACGGGTATTTGGAATAAATAAACAGTACTAGTTGCATAATTCCAATATACTACAAATATGCAAGTATTTCTACAGTAAGTGTCATTAAAAACATATACAGATGGCTTTTTTGGTTCTACTGATCGTCCGGAGATGCACTCATTAAAAAGAGTTGAAATATCAAGACCGCGTCCTGCTGTCCATAGATGGCTCTAGCTGTCATATCTTATAGCGAGGTGGAAACTTTATCATACTTTATGAAGTTGTGCATCAGAAATTAATTCTGTTCATAGCTTATTGCTTATATTGAAATGCTTTTTACTGCATATAGACAGGCGTTGTCTGTAATATATATTAAGATGATATTGAATGTATAACTATTTGATTTTGAGAAAGAAAGGCATCTGAAATACACATATATACGCAGGTTCAGGCATTAATTGCCATAATTTCCGACCACATCAGACTATACTTAATGTAGATTTGTTGGAACTTGTATCCACTTGTACACAGCAGGATTTAGAAAAGACTTTGATGCTCTTACTAATTTTACCTGAGTCACAGTAATTCATATAAATTGTGGTATTTCAGAAAAAAGTAAATAAGTTCTTCTATAATATTTTCTATTTTGATAGGAGCCCGTTTGAGGATTTACGTTGAGGTCTTCTATTCACATGAATTTCCCTTCTCATTTTACAATAATTATTATGAATTGCCTCGTGCACTGTCAGACAGTTATCTGATAACTGATAAAGGTACATTTTCTGGTAGAAAAAATAGATATGAATGTGCAATGAAATGTTATTATGTATACATTTAAATTGGAGCAGATAAAAAATACATTTTTCGAAGAATGTGCTGTAGAAGCAGCGCGGTGGAGCTGTGTACATTAAATTACAAATACCGTATTTTATCGGGTGATTATCTAAAATGATGAGTTTAAAAGCACGAGAGAGTGGATTATGTGAGTGGTGCTTCTAGGAATTCAGAAAGGAAGGGAAACCATCTAGGACTATTTAGAAGTTATATAGGAATTTGTGAATGAACTGGATAAATACCACGGTTCCATTGTTTCTTTTCTATGACTACTCTGTGGTCTCACTTTCGTCACTAACATTACTATCTGGCTCATATAACACATCATTATCCACATATTATTCACCATTCCACGACATATCGTTCTCAGAACCATCAATGACACAAGAAATTCCACTTTTTAAAACTCTTCTTAATATCGACACGGATTATCCATTCGCACATCGTCGGTATTGATGTCTTCCTTATGACTCAAGATACTCGTTCATGTCAGATCCATTACACAAAAGATGGGAACATGTATTAAAGCTGCTCTGTATTACAGCGATTATTTGGAAGATGTGAAAAAGGTGCTCGACGTGATGTACAGATATGTCAGTTAACTCTTGCAATGAGAAGTGTCTCTAGAGTAAGTTAGTGTTTATTAAATCCTAGCTACAATTACACCAAGTTGCTGTCTTTGGAGACATATCAGATAAATAGGAACTGTTTACGTTATAAAGTGGGCGAAACTGGAGCAAGGAATTCAGATTTAATGTTTTTTTCTTTCGGAATTCAAATAAGACACAACAAGGAGAAACTGTAAAAGAACTCAATGCCCGTTCAGTATGTGAAATAACCTGTTTTGGATACTGTCCTGTGACTTTGTGTAAGGTAGACAGAGAATTCACTTTATTAAACAACAATTTTAACAACAAACCTATGTAAAGTTTACAACGTAAATGATTTCTTGCTCCAGGGAAACATTGTGTTGCATTTGTTGAAACTGTCTGACTGGAGTATTTGTAGAGAGAAAATGTGTTAACTACTAAGTTCATAATAACATTTATTTGTTCTAAGTTTTGTTTTAATGAGATCTAATCAGTCCATTGCCACTTTCTATCTGTACTTGTACTTCAATTGTTTACAGAAAATTCGAGGCTCATTGTTATATCAGTAACTCGATCGTATGTTGAATTTGTGAAGACATAAATCAGTTAAGTGATACAAAAAGAAATGTGTACATGAAAACTGTGTCTTTTTGTACAAATATTACGTGAAAAGTCATAAAAATGTGGGTCAACATTATAAATTATAATCGAAAATTCGAGTAAATTAACAGTAGTAGTTATATAACAGCAATATCTTCAAAGCTTGTAAGACTTGCAGTTCAGAAGCTAAACATTACACAAAAAACATGTGAGGTTCGTTATTTCTTACAAAATATATCTAACAACTTGAAAAAAGCACACAGTATCTGTATATTCTCATGATAAACAAAATGGATTAACTCAACTTTTCGATGTATCGATTGTAAAGTTCTCTTTGTTCTGAAAGACGTTTACGTATTCCATAATGTTAAATCATAATATCAAAATCTCCCCTTCAAAACATACACTTCTCGCTAAAACACATAATTTATCTAAACTGTATTTCTTCTGTTTTTAGGGAAACCCCTGAACTTTAAAAACAGCATATATCAACCCGATTTTTAAACATTTAACGTCCTGATCAGTCTCCCAAATCCCCTTTATATAAAACAAAGTTTAGAATAAATTTATCTTCATATATATTTACCTTAAACTTAGAGCAGATACGTAAAAGTCTATGTAGAAGAATGTGCTGTAAAAGCAGTGTGAGAGATATTAAGTAACTACATGTATTATATAGATGGGCAGTTTTAGTTATATTGCTTCTCTCGACGAGAGATGTTCTCATTGAGGAGAGAAGAAATAGAAAGACTGCCTCCTGCTGCTAATAGATGGCTCTAGCTGTGATATCTTGTCGCTGGGAAGCAAATGTCTGATTGTTTGGAGAAGTTGTCTAGCACAGTTTATTAATGTTCATAGTATATCATTAGATTTAGTTATTCATTTATTGCGTGTGTGCAAGTATTGTCTGTGGTGTAACTTAAGATAATATTTAACGTATAAGTAATTGATTGTCAGAAAGGAAACCTTCTGATTCAAATACATATAGACATGTTATTACACAATAACATGAGTCCTTTGTTAATAGCGTGTTATTGTCTAAAGTTTTGTTGGAACTTGTATCTAATTACAGGGAATAAAGTCTAGTATTAATATTTTTGCTCTCACTAATGCTACATAAATCATAATATTTAATTTGTACTGTCTCATGTGTGACGATCCATAATCAAATAGCTACAAGTAAGCTCTTCATTATTCTACAAGGAGTCCCATACTTGTCATTCCAGTTGAAGCTCGGAGTCGCATTTTTTTAGAACGAAGTATTTTTTAACATAATACGTATATGGTCATTCGGACGATGAATGAAATGATGTTCAAATAAGTACAGGGTACATAGAGCTTGTGGTTACTAGACACCCTTCTTTGAGAGAAACGGAAATCCGGGGAAAAACTTTTCCAGATAATCAGATAACTCGCCCTGACCGAGATTTGAACTCAGAACCTCATGAACGCTACCAGTATGCTACTTATGCGGACTTTCTTTACTTCCCTTGTAAATATAAGAAAACATACATAGAGATATTTACTGTAAATGTTTACCTCGATTAACATGAAGTATATACAAACATAAGCTCCTGTTATTTTTTGTAGAATTTGTAGAGAAAATAATGTGAATAGAAGTCATCAGATTTTTAAAATGTCGCTCTAACTGCTATCTTTAGAATACTAATGCACATTCCTGTACTTCTTGTGATTTCAAGTGAACATCATGGAGTTGTAAAAACAATATACACGAGCCGATATAACTCTCTTATCAGTCTCCTTTATTGCCTTGTAGCTAAACCTAATTTTACAATGAAATATATTTATGTAGACATTTACATTACACTTGCAGCAGATGAAAAAGTGCGTTTGTAGAACAATGTGCTGAAAAAGCATTGTCAGAGAAATGAAGTAACTTTTATTACAAATATGTATTTGATAGATCACATTTTGTAATTACATTGATTATCTGTGAGAAGAGAACTGTTTTGGTTATGAAAGGAGCAGATTGTCAATCTACCTCGTCTAGCTGCCCATAGATAGCAGCACCTGTCATATCTTATTCAGTGGAAGAAAGGAAGTAACTGTTTACAAGGTTTTGCAAAAAATTTTATTAGTTTGGTAAGTAACACTTTGGATTTAATTAGCTTTTATATCTTATAGAGAGATATTGGCTGTAGTGTATAGTAACAAAATATGGAACAGATAAATAACTGATTGTTAAATAGGAAAGCTTGCAAGATAAGTATATATCCACATGCCTGGGCAACCTTTTTTCATTGATTCCCCGTTAATGCAATGAATATTATGCTTTTGTTGTAACATTTATTTATATATGATGAGCAACGAATTTTAATTGAGTTGGATTAAATAATTCAATGTCATACCTGGGAGGTGATCCACGGATCTCTGGCGCCTGTCTGTCTACGGTTAACCATTAAGCTACTATGACCAACATGACATTAAATTCTCTCCATCAATTTTTTCTATAATAATTGTGACGATGACATACCTGCACTGGCAAAGGTATTTTACAAATATATAAAAGTATATTTCTTGTACAAATGTACAATCCTTACCAGCTGACGCTAAGTGATGACTTTAATATTTCTGTGTTTAATTTGATTACAAGGTGAGAACGTGGAATTATATAAACACAAAATACAGACCTACTTTTTAAATATGTAACTATATGGCTAGAACTCTGTGTAAAACTAAATGAGTAGTGAGATATATTTATCTATATATTCACATAGATGAAAAATACGCTAAAAATAATAAAAGTTGAACTTAATGGCCTTCTTTATAAACATATTTTATGGAAAAGGTTTCCTAATTAATTGAATTTTCAGGAGGAGAGAACTATTGGTTAAAACAGTACTACGACTTGCTCTACATAGATGGCAGTACCTGTCATATTTTGTCGCACGGAAAGAAATTTATGATTGTCCAGGAAGTTTTACTACCAATTTTGATTGTGTTTATCAGATGGCCCTTATATTTAAATACGTTTGTTGCGCATAGAGGGATTTTGTTGTGTAGTGCATATTGAGAAATTGGGGAATGTATAAATAAATGACTGTGCGAAAGGAAGGCTTTTGAGACAAGTATATGTACACAGATTTTAGCAATTTTCTCTCATTAATCTTCCTCATTGCCCGCCTGGCTTTTGTATGATTTTGTTGGATCTTTTATCCAATTACAAACAACCAATGTAGTTCAGGATTGTCATCTCAGTCATGCGATGTTACCAGTACCTCATGAGTAACAACAGTCCATAAACATTTCTGACATCCTCTAGTTTCTTCTAGATTGACAGAAACTGTTGGTGGCTTTTTGTTCAGTTACTTTACTCACATGTCCCTCTTCATTCATTGTACCAACAACAGTAATAACAACGACTATCTTTATAATTTATTTGGAAATAATACAGCTGACTTCAATTGAACTGTTATAAAACCTTTCATTTCATCAGGTATACATTTTTATATAATAAGACTTTAATCTTTATCAGTTACAAAGGCATTTCGATTGGAGAGTACTTAAAGAACAATAAATATCTTTTGTGTTTCTTAAAAACTTCTTTAAAGTATACTATTATGTTCAAGATTAAGAATCCTTGTGGAAGTATTACAAAATATATTTCAAAATAACAGTTTCACATGTCACAGAAAAATATAGTTCAAGGTCAATGTTGTATGTTTGTTGGTGAACAGTGTAAATTATCAGAGATATTTCGAAACAATAAACAGCACTAGTTGTACAATAGCAATATATTACATGTATGCAAGTTTTACTACAGTAACTGTCATTAAAGGACATATACAGATGGTCATTTGTAACTCAACTGATTGTTCCGAGCAGATGTACACATTGAGGAGAGATGAAATAACAGGACCGCGTCTTTCCGTCCATAGATGGCTCTAGCTGTCATATCTTATCCCGTCAAAGAACATTTCTAATGATCTACGAAGTTGTAAAACAGATTTAATTATTTTGATGTGGTATAGTTTAGCTTTAAATGTTTCTTATTCCTTATGGAAGAGCATTGTCTGTGCTGTATATTAAGATAAGATTTAACGTATAATTAATTGATTATGAAAAGGAAGACTTCTAACACTACTATATGTTTCCACGTTCTGACATCAATTTCGCAATATTTCAATTCACTAGCCAATGTATGCATAGAAAAGTTGTATATACTACGATTTGGTCGTTAAGTAATAACATTGATACCACAATGTCTTTGAATGGTAAAGTGAGCATAAATAAAACCAAAAGCTGTATTTGAAAACATTATTTTGACACATAATTATGTAAAAATCTCCTACAAATATACTGATATCCATATTTGACCGTAAATTCAAATCGATATCTAATAAACTGTATGTTTCGTTGAAAATCATAAATTATAAGCGACATTATATAAATAAACAGTGACAATTGCATAAGAGCAATATCTTACAAGTAAACGAGGTTTGTAATACAGAACCTATCCTTAACAGCAACAAAATTGTGACAATTTATAACAGTTTGTCAAAATATCAAATACTTAATATACTGACATGACAATCAAAATGTATATGTTGTATTTTCTGTGTATGACTTGTGCAGTGATTGTCATTCTGAATGACTTTTGTGTATTTCTTATAACTGTTAAAACGTAAGATAAAAGGTAAACAAAATAACAGATACATAATATACGTCAACTAACATCAGTCATTAAACCGTTTCCAATTATAGTTTCACATTTCTAATGTTTTTGCATATTTAAATTGCAAAATATATTTATGTGTACATTTACGTTAAAATTGGAGCAGAAAAAAGATATGTTTCTTGAACAATGCGCTGAAAAAACAGTGTGAAGAAGCTAAGTACCCTTCATGATAAATATGTATTTCATATGTCCTTTGTTAATTAAGAAATATTGATTACTTTCTACCTGCCCCACTTACTAAGTCTTTTTGTTGAATAACACACTTAAACAGAGTTACTTACATTTTTCGTGTAATCATTAAACTCCTTCAGGTCATCTTCAGTATCGTTCTGTCACTATTACAACACACGATTCTATCTACACTCATGAATTCTATATGACACAGTTATGATGGAAGTCCACGTCACATTTTTCACAATTTTACTATAACCAGCCTTTGCTACCGTCAACTGTTTCAGTGTACTCTCGCGTTAGCTCCATCAGACTTTACTACCCGCTCGTCAACTGTTTACAGTCAAGCATACTACATACGCTGAACACGTCACACTACCTTGACCAACAGAAAGGAAGTATTTGTACGTACAGAACGTGTGGCATTCTACCCAGAAATTCAGATCCAGATGTTTATGTGCGCTTTGAAGTACCACGACTAAAATAAAATATTCTTCTAGACATATGTATGTACGTGTAGAAATGTACTGCATAACACCAAAACAAAGGTCGCTTATATACCGTGGTATACAAGATAAATGTCTTCCTAAACGGGGCACATAGAATAAAAAGCTACCGTTTATATAGAACAATTATCCAAAAACGCTTCCGATTTTTTTTTCTTTTCAATTTACGTCCTCCAAACTTATGTCAAATGAGACTAGAAGTAAAATGATCTTAAAATGAGTACAAGTTACATAGAACTTAGTTTTACGAGATATTCATCTTTCTGAATAAGGGAAAGCCTCCAACGTAATTTCATATCGGACGATAGATGAAATGATGTTCCAATGAGTAAATGGTACATAGAGCTAACAGTTACCACACATTCAACATTCAGGATAAGACCAACCATAGTTTTAAAGCATGTAACCATCTTATCTGTCTCCCGGATACCCTTTTACCCAAACCTAAATGTGCTATGTATTATATTTACGCAACATTTACATCAAACTTGAAGGAGAAGAAAAATATGTTGAAAAAGTTGTGAATATAATTCATTATCTTTTATTATAAACTTATGTTTGATAGATAACATTTCCCAATTACATGGATTGTCGGAGATCAGAGATTTTCTTCTGTTATAAAGGGACCAAATTGGCAAGCGAGTTTGTCCTGCTGTCCATAGATGGCAGCTCCCGTCATACCTTATTGTATGGAAGAAAAGTAGTAACTGTTTGTGAAGTTTAATAACAAATCTTTATGATATTCATACGCCGTGTCTTATATTAAATTATTTTAATGCATATAGACAAATGTTGATTACAGTGTGTATATTAAGGGAACATGGAACCTATAATTAATTGATTGTGAGAAAGGAAGACCACTGAGTTAAGTATATATATACTGACGTTATGGCAATCATTTCTCATTAGTTCCATGTCAATATTGTAAAACTGCTTTTTTTGTTGGAAGTTTAACCATTTATAAACTGCAACAAATAACATTTATAAATTCTGTATTTAACAAGCTATGTATGTTTTGTAGTACGCTTTGTCTAATTTTTGTCAGTTTAACACATTCCGAAGGCATATTCTCCTAAAAGCACAAGGTCCTATTTCGTTTGAAGTTACTGTATCTATAATGAAAGTTGTGTAATATTATGAATTTCGGTCCGAAATGTTCGAACCATTTGTGAAATCTTAACAAAATATTACATATAAAGCTAATCTGTGTTATTTAGACATTTTCTGAGAACCGTCCTTGAACGATGAACTTAAATATCAGGTTTGGTATTTAAACAACAAACAATGTTAATAGACACAGATATTTTTATTAAATGATTCTCAAAACATGTATGTTCGCCTAAATCTCTGTATTGATGTATGTGTGGAATATAATACGTAGCACAGAAATTAATATGCTTGGATTTAAAGTGAATTACGGAATCCACTTTTCATTATTCTCTTTCTTCTTGTGTGTTTTATACTTATTTCACTTGTAAGTGATATCTGGTAAATATTATTATAAACCAAAAATATTGCCAAGTCTAGAAGTTAGTAATATTAACACAATTACGTGGACGAAGTATTTGATAAGTTTATTTATTTGTGTTTCTCCGTTATAATCAATGAGAGTGTACAGTCGGGCCGTTCTTTCTCCGGCTCTGACAGTTCTCGAGGGGGGGAAGTGCGCTGTTGCCAGTTCTTTAGCGGGAATTTCAAGCAGAGGAACATGTGTATTTTAAATATTTCACGCATTTGCAGGTCGTAACTTCGTAAATGAACGTGGATAATGTGTATATACATGATCCCAGAATAGTTGTATATGGAGACAATGTACCATACTATTTACTGGAAAAGAAATAACAAAAAGCTACGTTTACTGAAATTGGCTATTAAACAACTTACGTTCAAACCAGTGGGAAGATGCCACAATCCTCGTAAATATCCATATCTTCATCTTCACTCATCGCGGCTTCATCACTGGAGTCGCTGCTGACGTCATCTTCAGTGAATGAAATTATCAGCTCCTCCACACGTGTTTCCACTATGCCGTCGTCTTCCTTGGTTTGTCTTAAAAGTTTCCAAGTATGATCCACAGCACTTTTCCAGTTATCCTGGGTCACTTGTTTAACACCATTTTGCACTAATAGCTGAACATCAGAAATGCGGAATGTTGTGTTATGTTCTGCAACATAACCTTTCACTTGTGCCCAAATCAGTTCGATGGCATTGAAATGACAGTGATAGGGAGGGAGCCTGATTACAATGTGACCGTGAGCAGCAGCAATACTGTCTATTTCATGAGTGCAGAAACGTGGCTTGTAAAGCTTTACAATTTGCAGGAGTTCTGCTTTCGTCATTTCTGCGGACGCTCCAGGTATGTTTTTGTTCTCCAACCACTGTAAAATGACGCTTTTCCTGTCGCACATTGTCGGTGCTTTGTTTAATTGAACTGAATGGTATGGCGCATTGTCCATAACAATAATTGAATTGCCACTGATCTTTGGCACAAGAGATTCTTGGAACCAGTTCTTGAATGTATCTCCATTCATTTCTTCGTGATAATCACGCGTGCTCTTTGATCTGAATAAGAGCATTGCTCCTGGAATAAAACCACGTACACCACCAGCATGGAGCAAAATCAATCTGCTTCCTTTTCCAACTGGCACTGTCATTGTGCCTGCAATAGTGTCATCTGTCCATGCCTTTGTCTTAGTGTGTTCTGCATTTACCCACGTTTCATCAAGCCATACCACCTTTTCGGGATTGCTTTTTAGAACTTCCCGCAAAAATCTGCCTCTCCATGCAACTATGTCACTTCTTTCCATTACAGCTTTCCTCCCAGAAAAAGTTTTAAACTGAAAACCTAGTTCTTTCAGTACTTTACTTAGGCTGCTTTTTCTGTCATCGAATAAGCCAGCTTCCACAGCAACTTCGCACGAGTGGGAAATTCCTTTCTCATATAATATTGATATACATGTCGCCTGATAGCATCCTTTTAAAAAGCATCAAGTGAAGAGTTAAGGCTGCCTCGTTGCCTTTGCTTTCCCGGTGTACGCAGAACTGCAGACGGCGAACTTAAATCGGCTGGGCACTTTTCCTTGGTCACATTCTTCACGGTGGTTTTTCCCACCTTCAAGACATCACAAACTCTGTCCAGCACCTTGGTAACAGGTAGTAGAGGTCCACCATTGTCCCGCTCCTTCTCGAAGTACTCACGTAGCCTGAATATAAATTCACGGCTTTGGCTCTTATAAGAACCGATTCTTTTCTTGGATTCTGACGAACCAGTAGCCATATTACTATAATAGCAATAATAATAAGACTTACAGACGCTAGAAATCGGAATTCACGCACACACAAAAACTTAAACAAACCACCAGCGCAGATTCCAAAATCAACTAAAAGACACGTGGTCCACACAAAATTGCAGCGGCAACACGGTGCCGGATTTGTAAGCCACGCCCAGCAGCGACAACGCTGATTGGCGCTAGCAGACAGTTTTAGCTTCCTGACCACGACACCGGATGTACAGACTCCCAGTATCACCAACAGAAGCATTTGGTGTGCGTGAAAGGTGTGAACGAAGTATTTCAATAGAATGATGTTCTAAAGAATAACTTGCATGATAATGAAATTACAAGTTGTATTTCAATGTTTTGAAGCTAATAGATTCCTATACTCTCATTATAAAGATAATTCTGACGATATGTTTTCAATTACTCATTATTATATGTTGGTACTATTAACCTTCCCCCTCCAGCTCCTGCAGCCAGTAAACGTCAGAGCCGGAGATACAGCGGCCGGACTGTAGTAACATTGTATTATATGTTAGGTATGTACTCAGTCAATACACTTAACAACTAATCACGGGATGTTTGAGGGGCTAATGTTGGTGCTACTGTCTGTACAAAGTATTACGTGTTAGTTGAGATTGTCAATTGTTGAAATAGTTTTATTATAAATTTACTGTTAAGTATAAAGTCAATTAGAGAATACAGTAAATTTAAGGGATAGTAAATAGTAACAGATTTGGCCGCTAGGTGAAGTTCTGTTGTTTTAATATCTTTTCGTGGTCAGAGAACAAAACCAGCATAGCAACTACTTAGTGAATAACGTATTTGGAAATAAACACGGCTGACTTCAATTGTTATAAAATATTTGATTTAAACTGAAATAAGACTTTTTGGATAAGTTAATCTTTATCAGTTACAAAAGACATTTAGATTGGAGAGTACTTCAGAGGGTGTTCAAACAAAAATTAAGAAATATCTTTTATTTATCTTAAAAATTTCTTTGAAGTACACTATTATGATCAATATTATTAAGAACCTTTATTGAAGAATTGCGAGATAGTCTGCTTGAAAATAACAGTTTCCACATTTCACAGAAAAATATAGTTCAATGTCAAAAGTTCTCTGTGTGTTGGTGTTCAGTGTATATTATCACAGATATTTGGAATAAATAAACAGTACTAGTTGTATAATACCAATATATTACAAGTATGCAAGTTTTTCTACAGTAACTGTCATTAATAAATTTATACAGATGGCCTATTTAGTTCTACTGATCGTCTCGACATGTACCCATTACGAAGAGATGAATTCGCAAGACCTCGTCCTGTTGTCCATAGATGGCTCTAGCTGTCATATCTTAGAGCGACAAAGAAAATGTATAATTGCTTATGTAGTTCTTTAGCAGAATTTAATGTTGTTCATAGGTTAACGTTCAGATTTAAATGCTTTTTATTGCATATACAGAAGCGTTGTGTGTAATGTATATTAAGATAGTATTGAATATATAAATAACTGATTTTGGGAGAGAAAGGCATCCGATACAATTATATATTCACAACTTCTGATAAAATTCTCATGATATCCTAGCAATTCCAGAAAGCGCTCTTTAGAATTTTTGCTACTTGAATGTAATTATACACAGCAAGATTTAGGAAAGACTTTGGTGCTCTCACATAAGTTTACCTGAACCACAGTAATTCATTTGAAGTGTGGCGTTTCTGATAACAGTAAATGAGTTTCCTATAATATATTTTATTTTGATAGGAGCCCGATTGTAAATTTGTGTTGATGTATTTAATTCTTACGACCTTCCTTTCTCATTTTACAATAATTATTATGAAATGGCTCATGGACTGTCAGGCACAGTTATCTTATAACTGATAAGGTTACATGTTTTTGTAGACAAAATAGACATGAATGTGCAATGAAGTGTAATTATGTATACATTTAAATTGGAGCAGATGGAAAATACATTTTTCGAAGAATGCGCTGAAGAAACAGTGTGATGTAGCTCAGTACCTTTCATTCCAAATACCGTATTTTATCGGGTAATTATCTGCAAAATTTGCTTGGAAACACTGGGGAATGAATTATGTGAATAGTGCTTCTAAGAATTCAGAAAGGAAAGGAAACATTATTTATAAGTTATATAGTAATTTGTGAATGAACAGGATAAATACCACGGGTTCATTGTTTTTTTTCTATGACTATTCTGTAGTCTCACTTTCGTCACCAACATTACTATCTGGCTCATATAACACATAATTATCCACATATTATTCACTATTCCGCAACATATCGTCCTATGAACCATCAATGTCACAAGAAATTCCACTTTTTTAAACTCTTCTTAATATCGACACGGATTATCCACTCGTACATCGTCGGTATTGACGTCTTCCTTATGACTCAAGATACTCGTTCATGTCAGATCCAATACTCAAAAGATGGGAACATGTATTAAAGCTGCTCTGTATTACAGCGATTATTTGGAAGATGTGAAAAAGGTACTCGACGTGATGCACAGAAATGTCAGTTTACTCTTGCAATGAGAAGTGTCTCCAGAGTAAGTTAATGTTTATTAAATCCTAGCTACAATTACACCAAGTTGCTGTCTTTGGGGACATATCAGAGAAATAGGAACTGTTTACGTAATAAGGTTGGCGAAACTGGAGCAGGGAATTCAGATATAATGTTTTTTCTTTGGAATTCAAACAAGGCACAACAAGGAGAAACTGTAAAAGAACTCAGTGCCCGTTCAGTAGGTGAAATAACCTGTTTTGGATACTGTCCTGTCACTTTGTTTAAGATAGACAGATCATTCACTTGATATAAACAACAATTTTAACAACAAACTTATGTAAAGTTTACAACGTAAATGATTTCTTGCTCCAGGGAAACATTGTGTTGCATTTGTCGAAACTGTCTGACTGGAGTATTTGTAGAGAGAAAATGTGTTTAGTTACTAAGTTCATAATAACATTTATTTGTTCTAAGTTTTGTTTTAATGAGATCTAATCAGTCCATCGCCACTTTCTATCTGTACTTGTACTTCAACTGTTTACAGAAAATTCGAGACTCATTTTCATATCAGTAACTCGATCGTATGTTGCATTTGAGAAGACATTAATCAGATAAGTGATACAGCAACAAATGTGTACATTAAAACTGTTAAATTGCGTGAGAATTCAAAAAGTGTGGGTCAACATTACAAATTATGACTTACATTTCGAGTAAATTAATAGTAGTAGTTATATAAGAGCAATATCTTCAAACCTTGCAAGACTTTCAGTTCAGAAGCTAAACATTACACTAAAAATATGTGAGTGTTTCATATTTCTTATAAAATATATCTAACAACTTGAACATAATGCACAGTATCTGTATATTCTCATGATAAACAAATTTGATAAAACACTTCTGTATGTTTCAATTGTAAAGTTTACTTCGTTATGAAAGACGTTTAGGTATTCTATAATGTTAAATCCTAATATCAAAATCTCCCCTTCAAAACATACACTTCTCGTTAAAACACATAATTTATCTAAACTGTATTTCTTCTGCTTTTAGAGAAACTGAGCTTTAAAAATAACATATCAACCCGATTTTTAAACATTTAACATCCTGATCTGTCTCCAAAATCCCCTTTATATAAAACAAAGTTTGCAATAAATATATCTTTATATGCTTTTACCTTAAACCTGGAGCAAACACGTAAAACAGTCTTTGTAGAAGAATGTGCTGTTAAAGCAGTGTGAGAGATATTAAGTTACTACATGTATTATATAAATGGGCATTTTTAGTTATATTGCTTCTCTCGACGAGAAATGTTCCTATTGAGGAGAGAAGAAATAGCCAGACTGCCTCTTGCTGTTCATAGATGGCTCTAGCTGTCATATCTTATCGCTCGGAAGCAAATGTCTGATTGTTTGGAGAAGGTTTATAGCACAGTTTATTTAGTACATAGGATATAATTAGATTTAGTTATTCATTTACTGCGTGTGTGCAAGTATTGTCTGTAGTGTATCTTAAGATAATATTTAACGTATAAGTAATTGATTGTCAGAAAGTAAACCTTCTGACTTAAATATATATAGACATGTAATTACGCAATTTCCCCATTCCTAACCCGAATGACTCCCATCTTGGGAGATGTTCAAGCTATTCCTGACCACCAGTTCGGATTTCGTCCTGGGCACTCGACTACCCAACAGCTGCTACGTGTGGTGGAGACAGCGGTCCTGGGTTTCCAGGAACGCGCCTTCACGGCAGTGGTATCTTTGGATGTCGAAAAGGCCTTCTCCACGACATGGCATGCCGGTCTGATCTTCAAACTTATCTAACTGGGGCTACCTACACAGCTAATCAACATCATACACAGCTTTCTCAGGCACAGATCATTTAAAGTCACAGTAACGGGGAAAACATCTACACTGAGACCCGTGAGAGGCAGAGTCCCTGAAGGCTCTGTACTATCCCCCACACTATTTAGTGTTTTCATGGCAGATTTTCCAACTCAACCACAGGTCGAAATGGCACAATAGGCTGACGACGTGTTGTTGTTCTGCAAAAACAGACATATACTCAGAGCCTTCAACCCAATTCAGAGACACCTCCGTCTCACACAAGAATGGTGCAGGCGTTGGCGGATGTCCGTAAATCCGGACAAAAGCCACGCCATTCTTTTTACGAAGCGCCACACCCCCGCTGACCGACCAAACTTCCACTTCAGGGGCCGAAGGATAGAGTGGACTAATTCCATCAAGTACCTGGGCGTTCAACTTGATAGAGGCCTAACTCTCCGCGGACACATCAGGGAACTATCGGCACGGGTGCAGGGGGCTATTGCCTCACTGTACCCAATGCTGGGTTCGGGCTCGATGCCAGTCCGCTTAAAGCTACACCTCTTTCGAGCGCTGATAATCCCACTTATGTTGTACGCCTGTGAAATCTGGGGCATGGCTGCCGATAGCTGGATAGCATACCTTCAGCGTGCACAGAATAGAGGACTCCGATCCATCTATTCTGTGGGCCGTTCTTTTCCCGTGAGGTTGCTTCACGAAGCTTCCCTTCTCCCATACGTGGAGGACGAAGTTAGACGCCGGGCGACAAAATTTTACGATAAAGTTCCAGCTCATAGAAGTGCCCTGGTTCGGTCTCGAGGAGACTACGACGCTGCGAGCCACCGATTCAGGCGTTACCGGGTACCCCGTATGGCTTGCGGGCATCCGAGGTAACAAAGGAGTTAATCCTTACAGCAGCATAAGCTAAATTACAAATCTCCAAAAGAGCTGTTTGGCTACAAAATTTACCCCATTTTAGAATAATAAAACACCAGGGTGTAAACAAAAAGGCGGTTTGGCATCCTGTACAAAATTAAAGAGGAGCAAAAAGCTACCTCAACAAAATTTTCCTCAACAAAAAATACCACATCATCCTACAAATACCACAATTAACAACCTGCGGTCAGAACCAAAACCTGGGTGGGTACGCAGCAAAAACCTTCTGGCTGTTAACAGCCTGTCAGTACACGACTTGGACTTGGACTTGGCTTCTCATTATTTTTTGTTATTATTATTTTGTCATTTTAGTAAGTTTTGTTGGAACTTATAAATCGTAATGGAAAGAAAGGTCTATTTATCTTATCAAATCTACATTTAGTAAGATGTCTAGATAAGTATATTATTGGTCGGCGTCATAAACATTCAATCAACCGCAGATGTTTAAAAACGAGCAAGTCCAATGGAAGCTCGGAGCCAAACTTTGGTTGAAATGCAGTACTTCTCTAATACGTATAAGGTTGGGAGTATTTGAACATTTGTAGCATTAATTATCTCAGAAACTAAGTAAAAGAAATAGTAAAAATTGTCTGCTTTAACGATATTTTCATCTGCTGCAGTAAGATTTTGTTCGACTATTACTATTCACCGGGCCGTACCCTTAAATTTCTAAGCCACATTCCAATAATTCCTATAACTTGAAGGTAATACCGTTGAATTCTATAAACAGAAAATGCCAACCCGACTTTTAAAAACACATATGTCTATGATCAGTGTCCTCATGCCCTTGTATCTATAACTAAATGTGCTATTAAAACTATTTATGTATACATTCATATTAAACTTGTAGCAGACGAAAAAAATCTTCTAGTAAAGAACGGGCTAAAGAAACAGTGTGAGTTGTACTTAATACCCTTTCCTTTAAACTTATATTTTATGGAGAACGTTCTTTTATTTAAACGGATAGTCCAGAAGGAGCGAAATTTGATTTAAAAAGTATATCATCTTACTGCACATAGATGGCAGTACCTGTTATATCTTATCGTGCGTAAGAAAATTTGAAATTGTTTATGAAAATTTATAGAAAATTCTCATTATGTTGATAAGTTACAGCTTAGAATTACTTACTTTAACCTGCACTTGCAGAGATATGCTGCTATAACCTAATATCAGAAACTGGGCAGTGTATAAATATTTAGTTCGGAGAACGGAAGGTTTCAGAAACGTGTATATTTACATACGTTTTGGAATTCTTTCTTATAAGTTGCTGTTAATATGGAATTTTGTTGGAACTTCTATTACGTTATGGACAGCAAACAATTTGGAATGTGACCTTAGCTAAACACATTTGTAAAATATCTGATAGTTCTACAGGAATCCCTTTGTAGCTCTAAGTTTAAGTGTTTATCCACAGGACCTTCTCCATTCAATAATTAGAAACTACACGTAGTATGAAATGTTGGTTTGATATCTAGACTTTCTCAGACATTTTTAAGTTATACTTTTACACAAAGAAACAGACGCGCTCACGACACTTTTCCTGAAAACGCATTAATATTTTGTATTCAGGAAGACTGAAACCGTACAAGTGTTGTAGTGCAACACTTGCTCTATCTGCAGTAAGTACGTGGCCGAGAAAGTTTAAACAGATGATTTATCCTTCTACCTTAGACTGGGTTAGTGTATAACAACGGAGTATAGATCTTTTGAAGTATTAAAAGAAAATTATTATTTTATTTAAAATTATTTTATCCAATTATACGTTTGTCAGTTGTGAAGTCATACTTAATAAATCGGATTTCCGAAAAGTTTCCCATAATTATGAGTTATTAAACTCATTTCTTGTTAAAAATACTCCATAAAAAGTTTGTGGTACAGGGACTTACTTCAGAACCATCCCTGGTCGAACAACTTAAATATCGGGTTTATTATTTAAACAAATGTTAACCAAAAGCAAGAAATTCGTTTTTCTTAAAATACTTCATTAATGTTCTTTTATGTCTCTGTAACACGTGCCAACTTGTACTGCGTACAGCTTCCCTGACGTAAACCCAACGTTTCCCTTTTTCACAGCTTGACTTGTCACAACTCCGATATTCGCTGTTGAACTGCTCCACTACACTGTCACATTGTCTGTAGATTCATGACTACGGACGTAGAACTTACAGCATTACTGAGTACCGACTCATAACTCTAGACGTTACTGTACTACCTTGACTCTCTGCTCTGTACTCAACTGTCAGTTCTACTGTCATTTATATCACAGTCAGCTATGACCTGCTGGTCGCTGTGAGAATGTTGTGGAAGTGGAATGTTCTCTACTTCCGGAACTGAATGTTCTACAACAAGACCCTCAGGTTATCAATTCAGTTCCCGCTACAAACTTGCTTTTGTTAGTTTGTGACTCTCCTTGGATATTGCGAGCTTATTACTTCATTTTCTTTACAATAGTTTCGTTGGAGTGGTTAGACCCACATTTGATTTCTTCATGGCCGCCACTCACCTCGTCGGACATCACTTGGGAAACACACAGGAAATGCGTAATATGAAATTCTACATATGTTATTATACCTGAAAGGACAATAAACTAATGGGTTTGGGCATTTTCCTAAAATCAGCAAAACAAAAATTAACAAAATAAGCAAAAGCTTCAGATGCTAAGGGAGAAAGTTTTCAGAATTGCCATACGGGACATAAGGGTCAAAAACATAAGTTTTATACACGATATTGGAAAACTGGAAATCAAAAACTTCTGTTCATGTTACATTTTACATACAGATGGCGGTATAGTGATTGGTTGATATTTACCAAATTATATTAGTGAAAACTATTACTAATAAGGACTAAACAATGAAAAGCTTTCAAAATAAAATGAAAAATATTTCTGAAGGAGTGCGCCAAAATGCAATGTAATGTAACCAAGTACTTTTTATTAATAAGTACCTTTAGTTATTAATATATATTTGATAGATCACATTTTATAATTAAGTTGACTGTCCGGAAGAGAACACTTTTCATTATACATTATCAACGGAATACATCTTGCTCTCCATTGATGGCTCTACCTCCGTTATCTTATACTACAGAAGAAAATGTGCAACTGTTTACCAAGTCTTAAAATAAACTGTAATTCTGTTGATAAGTTATATCTTAGATTTAATTAGCTTGTAGTTCATGTAGACAAGTAAAAGCTGTAATCGATATTTAGACAATATGAGGTATATAATTAACTGAATGTAAGTAGGGAAAGCCTCTAAGTCAATTATATATGTACACGCTTGGCAATTGTTTCTCATTATTTCTTTGTTAGTCATTTCTTGTTTAAGAAAGTTTTGTTGAAACTTGTTAAAGAGCAAAATTAGAAATATCCCAATGAAGAGATTTACCAAAACCTCCTCTCAGTCTCTAATTTTTTGGTGAAATGATACTTCTCTTATACACACATACGTAATAGACGCCTCCGTAGCGTTTTTGCCTCACGTTCAAGAGGTCCCGAGTTCGAATCTCTCTCAGGGTGAGTAACCTCGATAAGGCCTATTACCGTGTTTTCGAGTAACTCTAAGCTCCATGGAACCTCGGCTGATCTGATCATTATTTCACCTATTTAATTGTTCGTCCGATATGAGTTAGACGACGTTAATAAAAGAAGCTAAACACAGAGAGACAAGGATATAAGTATCTAAACAAATTTAGAAGTATAATACTGCCAAGTAAATAAAATGGTCAAACATTGCTTTAACGATATTTTGATCTGCTGTAGTAAGAATTTGTTCGACTATTACGGTTTGTCAGCTATGTAACAGTTATACAGAACAAATGACACTCGGGAAGACAGTTCCAGAAAGCAGAGCATAAAGTTTTATTTAATGTCATTATTTCTTTTTAAAATATGGGTACAGTAAACAGTGTCACCGTACCTCCCAAAATGACAAACCGTATTTCCGTGTTTGCTGTAATTTTAAATGAATAACAAGTAACTCTAAGAACAACGTACACGAAATTGGATTTTAAACATGTAACTATGAGATCAGGCTTCTGTATCCGCTTGTATTGTGACGTTGGCGTCGCACCTCCATCAGGTGTAACGTTCAAACACTATACCTGATGTGACGTCGTGTTCAACTTAAGGCACTGAACGCCACTAGGTGTTTCCGTCTTTAAGTACTACAGGGGGAATGTTAATTAACCAAAAGATTATGTCCCGTAATTGTTGCTTTGCGGACGTAAATCTAATTACAATAGAAAAAGTGCAATGTAAGGTTTCTAAGTTCAGTGGGTAATTACTTTGCAGCGTTTCACATGTCAGTTATCAACATACGTAATGTCGCGAACCCGTTATCTACGATAGCGCGGCAAGCGTACACAACGAGCCGGCTATAAAGCTAGCGGAGCTGATGTTGTAAACAGTCGTTAGCAGTAAACAGCTGTTTGTTATTGTCATCGACCTTGGTAGACTGTGTTGTGTATGTTACGTAATGTTGTTACGTGAGAGTTGAACAGTGTATTTCTACGGAAATAAAGAATATTTGGAATATCAGTAAATCGGACTTTTAATTACCACAAAGTCACAATTTGTTTCAGGAAGTGGAACAACGACATCACTGAGAAGATGGAACAAATGAAGGTCCAATTAACAACAAAGACGCAAGCTGCAAATAACCACTTGGCCGCGAAGATAACCGACAACAGGAAGAGCAGCCGAAACAACGAGTAAGATCAGGCGTGGTGAGGGGCACGCCGGCGCCATCCCCTCGAGTGACACTGCGCGACATCATCCGACGGTTGCATGATAGCGTCATGGCGTAAGCTTGGGTGAAAGGGAAGCCATGCCGCGTGCTCATAGACACCGGGGCAGCCGTGACCATCATCAGAACTGACGTGGCCAAGGGTTTGCCGTCGAGAAAGCCGAGCCGACCATACCAGCTTTTCACGGCATCGGGTGACACCTTGCCTGTGCAAAAGGAGGCCCTAAAGAAGTTGAGCTTGGGACGGCGTGCCGTGCGTCAGAGGGTGTTCGTGGCGAAGTTGGCTGAGGAGGTGAAACTGGGATTGGAGGCCCTCAGGAGCCACGAGGCGACGGCCGACTTTGGCAGGATGCTCCTGCGGCTTAATGGAGAAGAGGTGATACTCCGGCAACCCGACGTGCTCCTTGGGGCTCCTATCTGCAGGGTAATCTTGAAGAAAGACGTGGTGGTCCCCGCGAGAAGCCACGTGGTGTTGACGGCGCGAACGGAAGGTCAGCGGACGAAGAACATGATGCTGGACCAGAAGACGCCTGTGCTGGGACTCTTGTGTAGCCAGGACACTGTTGCCGTGCCGAAAGGAGGTGCCAGTAGGACTGGTAAACACAACGGACACCGATAAAGACATCTAGACAGGGGACATGTGAGCCCATGGTCAGCGTGACAGCAAGTGGCAAGACACAGGAGCCGGTGACGACGAAACACCTGGGGCCCCGGCTGGAAGGCTTACTGGGGAGGGCGGCTGACCACCTGACCGCAGAACAGCTGGAGAAGGTCGACAATTGCTAAAACGATACCAGCGCCTCTTCAGCCAAGGTAACAGTGACAATGGCCGCACGGATAAAGTGCTTCACCGCATCGACTCCGGAGACGCCCGGCCTATTCGGCAACCACCTAGACGCGATCCACTAGTGAAACAGGGGGCTGTACGAGACATGCTAGATGTCATGAAATCCAGGGTAGTGATTGAAGAGTCTGGCAGCCCTTGGTGTTCCCCCGTAGTTCTGGTGACAAAGAAGAATGGCGAGCTACGCTTCTGCGTGGACTACAGGTGGCTGAGTAATTTGTGACCAGTGTAAACGGTGACACGTTATTTTGAGTGAACCGAATTTATGATTTGTGCAATACCAACAGTTCTGTTTCATGAAAGTACCACGCTAATTCTATAAGGCATATTGTTTTTAATTTAAATAAGTAACTGTAATTCAGCAATAATACTGTTGTGTTACATGCAAAACTGCAAACGGCATGATTTAAGGTTATGTATCTCACTTAGACGCTGGTTATGATCGACTATATTTCATATTTCCACAGCCGGTATGTGTTCCCTCTACAAAAAATACCAAAGAGGTTATTAAAGTTGCTAAATATGATGTTTCTGCAGAACCATTTAATAATTTCAGTCAAAATAAAATAAAATTCCAACCCTAGCTTCTGTATTGAGTAACGAATTGCTCTAAATACAGAATTTCTGTGTAAGCCATTCAGTGAGATTTGTGTAGGTATGCAGTGTTATGTACAGAGCGAACTCAATGCCAGCAGTTCTCTGCGCTACTTTCAGTTGTTTATGATATCTTTTTAATTGTAATGTGCAGATGTATTTAGAAATGCTGTTGCATTAAGGGCATGTAGACTACAAGAATGTTTAAGGTTATGTAGTTACGTGGTCACTATTTAATATTAAATTGTCTTTATTTTACTTTTACTTACTTTTAATAATGTTTTTGTTTGCTAGGAAACAGTACTTATGGGCATAATATTCTGTTATTACAGCTTATGTGTCTATTACGTTAGCTCTGTAGTGTAGAAGGTGATGGAATTGCCAAAAGAGCGCGTCCTGCTGTCCATAGATGGCAGCTCCTGTCGTGTCTTATCCTGCGGAAGAAAATCTCTAATTGTTTACTAAGTTTTATAACAAATTGTGAGCTTCCTGTAAAGATGTACCTTAGACTTAATTACCCTTTAGTTCATATAGACAATTATTGGCTGCAGTTTACATTAAGAGAATACTTAACGTATAACTAACTGAATGTAAGAAAGGATATCTTCTGAATGGATTATATAAGTATACACTTTGGCATAGTTTCATCCCTCGACCATGAACAGGTCGCAGAAATTGAACAGCAGGTACAACATTTCCTTTCCTCTCCCTATAATACAGATGAAGTGCACCTCACCACCATCGCTGAGGTCAAAGGTTTAATTACTTCAGTCAGACCTTACAAAGCTGCTGGCTACGATCACATACCTTACGCTGCCTTCAAGGTACTCCCGCAAAACTGGGTAGCACTAATAGTCCATCTCTTCAATAGTCTGCTCCTTCTCTCCTACTTTCCCAAAAAATGGAAACATGCCAAGCTCATTACCATCCCCAAACCCGGCAAGGATTCTAAACTCATCGAAAACCACCGACCCATTAGTCTGCTACCAGCAATCAGCAAACTATTTGAGAAGGTAATCAAACATCGCCTCCAAAAGCTCCTAGATGAGTTGAACATCCTGCGCCCGGAACAATTTGGATTCCGCCGATGCCACTCCACATCGCACCAACTGTTACGTCTGGTAGATGAGGTGACCCGCGCATTCAATAATCGTCAGTACGTCGCAGCTCTCTTCCTTGATATTTCAAAGGCCTTCGACTCTGTCTGGCATCAAGGCCTCCTCTACCGTTTAATAAATTACAACTTTCCCCCCTACATAATCCATCTGTGCTGCTGAGTTTCACATGGGATCTTCGTTATTACTGGATTCTACTGCAAGGCGTTTTTCTGGAACTTGTTGAATAATAAACATAACGAGTAACCAAAGTTTGTATTTTTGTTACACACATATATATCCCAAAGATATAAGCTTTTGTTCTATTCTAATGGCTGCTCAGTGTTCATTTTTTGGGTCAAATGCAATATAAAAATTTCAACTTTATACGTTCTGGTGTACAGAGCGGAAGTATTTCAACATTTGTAGCTTCTAAAGGTTTCCAGCTCTAACGTTTTTAGTAGTAAGATTTTCGACGACTTTTGTCACTACTACTACAGAATGAAGGACACTCCTCAGGGGAGTTCCAGAAAACATAAGATAACATTTCATTTGATGCCGTTTATCATTGACATATGGTAAAAATACGAAAGTTTAATCCGAATTGTTGGAAGCATTTCTGAAAAGTTAAAATATTCCACGTAAAGCAACTCTGGATTGTATACATTTCTTTGAGAACTATCCTTCAACGATGAGCTTAAATATTAGATTTGGTATTTTAACAACTAACATTGTTAATAAACACAAAAACATTTTTTTATTAAAGGGTTCTCAAAATATGCGTGTTGGCTCAAAACTATCGATATTTTGAGTGGACTGCAATAACTACCAAAGGAATTAAAATTGTTAGATTTAGTGTGATATACTGAATCCTCTTTTGTTAATCTGCTTTGTACATTTTATATTTATTTATTTTACTTGTATGTGATATATGACACATATAAAACACAAATATTCCCAAACCTATAAGTTAGTAATATTAACACAATTACGTGGACGAAGTATTTGATAAGTTTATTTATTTGTGTATCTCCGTTATAATCCATGAGAGTGTAGTGACTTTGTACGAGGACTGTTCAATAAAGAATGACCACTTTTTGACTAAGTACCTTTACTCATCCTCATAACGTTGATGGTCCATCTCAAAATAGTCTCCCCTGAATGTGATGCACTTGTCCCAGCGTTTCTACAAGTCTTCAAATTCTGGAAACCATTTTTGAGAGATCTCTGCAGCCTTCACCACTGCTTCTGATGATGCCTCCCACAAAGGCGTTTCTTCAAGTTAGGGAATAGAAAAAAGTCACATGAAGCTAAATCCGGACTATAGGGAGAGTCAGAAATGCTCTTCAAGTTGATTTTTGCAAGATATTCAGCAACAACGTTGGCAATATGCGGCCACGCATTGTCGTGGTGCAGCATCCAGCCTGCTTCACGGAAATGTGTTCTTTTGAACTTGATATGGACTTGCAATGTTTTCAGGACATCCCTGTAGTATTGTCCAGTTACTGATGTGTATGCAGGTACAACATGCTGATAAACCATTCCATAAATATTAATGAATGAGATGACCTTAAATTTCCCAACAGAAGCAACCACTTTTGCTTTTTTGGGAGTTGACGATGAAGGAGATTTCCACAATGAGCTTTGCTGTTTGCTCTCAGGATCAAAATGATGTAGCCAGGTTTCATCAGCTATGATTGCGTTTGGAAGTAACTCCTGATCTTCCTCTAACATCAACTTTAACTGCATGTGACCTCCATTACAGCGGTAGACGATACTGAACATGTCTGTACTTGCCTGGTTCTCACGGGTGGCAGTACCACATTTCTTTCTACGCCAGGGTGCTAGTGATAGCATTCTATCCTTCTAGAGGAGTCAATAAACTACCTCATATGCAATCCACCATCCTCAAAGAAAAACAGCCATCCCGAAAAGAAAATCCTAACTGTGGTTAAACCATATCCTGGGTGGGCACACAGCAACAATCTTCAGGCTAACACAAGCCTACCAGTATCTGCGAGCGAGCTGTCTCTCATGGATCCCTCTGAATCATGCAGATATCTAATATAAGTATATCCTCTGATTTGTATGATTTTGTTGGAACATTTAACTACCAACAGCAGCCAATTTGGTTGAGCAATGTCACCTGAGCCATGCGAAGTTACCAGTACCACATTTGTAAGAACAGTCTATAAAGATTTATGTCATTTTTTCTAGTTTGGGAGAAACTGTTGGTGTCTTATAGTTCAGGTATTTTACTCACATGACCTTCTCTATTCATTGGACCAATAATAATAGTAATTTTGACACAATTGTCTCTCTAATATATTAATCCAGTTAAAACATTGGATAAAATGTTACATGAAGTACGTCGTCTAAGTTCATTCATCCTTACTTATGTATCCAGCATTATTGTATTTACTTGCACTGTCAAACAGAGATATTTTACTAATAAATAAACGTATATTTCTTTGTATAAACAATAGCCATAGATACTCAACATAAGTGCAACTTTGGTATTTAATAAACTTGACGTTTTTGAGTCATAATTAACACAGACGAGCTCACAGAATTTTCTTAAATTTTTTTTCTTTTATTTTGTATTCAGGAAGAGTAAAATCGTACATTTCCTGTTAATTTGAAGTATCGAACGTTTTGTTTTAATACAATACTTGCTCTACCTGCTGTAAGTACGTAGCAGAGAAAGTGAAAGTTAATTAAAACAGCTGATTTATCCTTCTACCTGAGGCTGGGTTATTGTAGCATTCTGTGTCAGTTTACTTATTTCATGGTTATTATATTCTACTAATAACATTATAACAAAAATGACAAGAGCGAGTTCACTTTAACTCCTTCAGCTGTCACTAAAACTGTATATATTAACTGTATGGAAGAAAAGTAGTAACTGTTTGTGAAGTTTTATAACAAATTTTAATTATGCTGTAACGGTGTGTCTTGCAATTATTTATGCTTATCGCATATAGACAAATGTTGATTACAGTGTATATTAAAGGAACATGGAAGCTATAAATAATTGATTGTGATAAGGGAAGATCACCGAGACAAGTATATATACTGACGTCATGGCTATTATTTCTCATGAGTTCCTTGCGAATAATATGTTTTCAAAGAGCAACAAATTGATAAATTGTGTACTTTAACAAGCTATGCATGTTTTTAGTAAGCCTTTGTGTGACTTTTGTCACTTTAAATACATTTAGATTTTCCGAAGGAATTTTCCCCTAAAAACACAAGGTTCTATTGCGTTTGATGTAACTATCTATAATGAAAGTTGTGTAATATAATAAAGTTTGGTCCGAAATGTTGGAACTATTTGTGAAATCTTAACAAAATATTACATAAAAAGCTAATCTGTGCTATAGAGACATTTTCTGAGAACCGTCTTTGAACGATGAACTTAGTTAGTTTTTGTAGAATGTGTAAAGAAAATAATGTGAATAGAAGACATCAGATTTTTAAAATGTCGCTCTAAATAAATAATTCAATGTCAATGCCGGAATTAAACCACGTATCTCTCGCGTCTGTCTGACTGCGGTTAACCATTAAGCTACAATGACCAACATGACATTAAATTCTCCAACTGACTCGTATGTTTCCCGATAAACCACTAGGAGTTCTCATATACAATGAGACACGTACCTTTTGTGACGACTTACTATGCTGTAAGTACTTGTCATAGTTACTACTATTAGCTAAATTGATGGAAATTAATTAATTTGTGACAGCAGTTCATAAATATTGCTATAGCTTCTAGCTCGACAGCAATCCGTTTGTGGCTTCAAGTTGAGCTATTTTATTTACACTGCCTTCTCCATCAATTGTTTCTATAATTATTGTGACGATGACGTACCTGCACTGTCAAAGGTATTTTACAAATATATAAAAGTATATTTACTTCTACAAAGAATAGACATACAAATGTCCAATATACACGATCTGTCGCTAAGTGATAACTTTAATATTGTTGTGTTTACTTTGATTAGAAGGTAACAACGTGGAAGTAGTATCCTGTGTTCCTTTGTATGTAAAACTAAATTAGTATTGAGATATATTTATCTATAAATTCACATTAAACTTTTAAATATTTGAAAAATACGCTAAAGAAATAATGATAAGTTTAACTTCATGGCCTTTCTTATAAACATATTTTATGGAAAAGTTTTTCTAAGTTATTGAATTTTCGGGTGGAGAGAACTGTTGGTTAAAACAGAGAGATGGCAGTACATGTAATATTTTATCGTACGGAAAGAAATTTGTGGTTGTCCAGGAAGTTTTATTACAAATTTTGATTGTGTTTATAAGATGTCGCTTAGATTTCATTACCTTTGCTGTATGTAGAAAGATATTTTAGTGTAGTGTATATTCAGAAACTGGAGAATGTATAAATATGTTAGACTGTGAGAAAGGAAGGCTTTTGGGATTAGTATATGTACACAGATTTTAGCAATTTTCTCTCACGGTTCTTCCCTAAATATCTCTATGTTGAGCTTTTATCTAATTATAAACAACAACCAATTTAATTCAGAAATGTCACCTCAGTCATGTGATGTGACCAGTACCCCATGTGTAACAACAACCGTCCATAAAAATTTCTGACATATCTTCTAGATTGACAGAAACTGTTTGTGGCTTTTAGTTCAGTTACTCTGTTCACATGCCTTTCTTCATTAAATGTATCAATAACAATTATGACAAAAACTAACTCTGTAATTTATTTTAAACCAGTATGTCGACAAACTTCCGCAATCACTATTTATATATCATGTATCATTATATTAACCTGCACTATCAGCGATATTTCACAAATAAATTAAGCTATATTGCTTGTGTAAGCAATACGCATAAATCCGTCAAATCTTTTACGAGCTGGACGCTAAGTAGTGACATCGATGTGACATTGTCTTTGAGTGATAAGTGTATTTAAGTGTTTAAGAGTGGATAAGAGTTTATTGAACATCTTGTGTTATATTCTTGGAAGATGTTCAACATAAGTACAAGTTTGGTATTTAATAAAGTTGACGTTTTTGAGTTACACTTTACACAAACAGACGAACACACAGACATTTTTCCAAAGGCGGTGTTTTGTTTTGTATTCAGGAAGATTCAAAACGTACATTTCCTGTTCATTTGAATTACCGAACCATTTGTTGTAATAAACTACTTGCTCTACCTGCTGTAAGTACGTGGCAGAGAAAGTGAAAGTTAATTAAACCAGCTGATTTATCCCTCTACCTGAGACTGAGTTAGTGTAGCCTTCTATATCAAAGAGTCACAAACTTGTCATTCCAGTTGAATCTCGGAGTCGCATTTATGTTTCTACATAATACGTATATGCTGAAAAGAGCAAAAGGTGGAAGTGTTTAAACATTTATATCAGTAAATAAGTATCTCAGAAGTTGCTAAGTAAGGAGCAGAAGATTAAGTGTGACTCTGAATAAGGAAATTTGATGTTACAAAAACTGATATTTGGTCAATGAATGTGTTATTTTAAGTAGAATATACATATAAATTTTCTACCCAAAATTTGATACTATCTTTCTACCCAAAATATTGTTTATATTTCTAAGCCTCCTAAAAGGTGTTTTCAAAAATTGTTCATTGTGTGTTAGTAAACAGTATATAACTTACAACAGACAATAGGTAGAACATGGTACATATAGAAATCGACAATCTTCCAGGAATACAGCTATACGACTCCATAATCTACACTTTACATCAACAAAACTGCATCAGATTTTTAATTGTATAAATATATGTATATTTATATATAGTTTGCATTATACCTGGAACAGATGAAAAACGTTAAAATCTTTCAAAGTATCTAATTATCTTATAAGTATACATTTTATAGATCAGTCTTTCCAATTACGCTGATTAAATGTACATTTGTAGATGAATGCACTAAACACTTTTGAAACTTGAAGTAAGCACCTTTTATTATAAGTAAATATTTTATAGAGCACGATTACCGATTATTTAATTGTCCGGGAGATAAGAATTACTATTTACAAAAGGACAAAATTAATAATCAATCTCATCTTGCTGTCCACAGATGGCAGAAAGTGTCACATTCTACTGCTTGTATGAAAATTTTTAATTTTCTACCACATTTTGCAGCGAAGAGTAATAATGTTCATAAGGTATAACTTAGATTTAATTGTCTAATTATGAATGTAGAATAGTATAGGCTGTAGTGTATATTAATACAATATATAACGTACAAGTACTTTAATATAAGAAAGGAAGGCTTCTTAGTCTATTATATATACACACGTTTTGACAATGGCTTCTCATTAACTTTTGTTACTGTTGATTTACATTTCTGAACAATTTTTGGTGGAAATTGTACAACATAATGGTCTCAAAGATGTATTTAGCTTAAACTGTGAGTTTTAGTAAGACCTACATTTAGTAAAATGTCTAGTTCCGTATTTGATTGGTTTGTCACATAAACATTCAATCAATCACAGATGTTTAAAAATGTGTAAATCCAATGGTAGCTCGGAGTCAAATGTTTCGTTGTAATGCAATACTTCTCTAATGCGTATAAGGGTAGAAGTATTTGAGTATTTGTGGTAGTCAACTATCTCAGAAACCGAAAGAAGTAGAAAAGATTGTCTGCTTTAACGATATTTTGATGTGCTGTAGTAAGATTTTGAACCACTATCACGGTTTGTCAGATATGTAACAGATTTACAGAACAAATGACCCTCGGGAATGTCACTTTCATATGTTTACTATGATCTCAAGCTAATGACATGGAATTCTGTAAACAGCATATACCAACACGATTTTAAATATCTAACTATATGATCAGTCTCCAAAATGACCTTGTATCTAAAACTAAATGAGCAACGAAGTATATTTATAGAATCACAATAAACGTGTAGCAGATGAAAAAAGTGTTTCTTGTAAAGAGTGGGCTGAAGAAACAGTGTGAGTTGTATTCAGTATCCTTTCTGATGAACATATTTTATAGAGAACGTCTTCCAATTAAATTGACTGTCGGGAGTAGAGAACTGTTGGTTGAAAACGTGCATCATCTTGCTGCGTATAGATGGCAGTACTTGTCATATCTTACCGTAAAGAAAGACATTTATGATTGTCTGGGAAGTTTTATTACAAAATTCAATTGTATTCATTGAAAATCGCTTAGATATAAATAATATTTTTTCTATATATAGAGATATTTTTCTTTAGTGTATATTCTGAAACTCAGGAATGTATAATAAATTGATAGTGAGAAAAGAAGTCTTTCGAGACAAGTATATATGATGAGATTTTAGCAGTTGTTTCTCACGAAAACCTTTTAATATTAATGACCAGACTGTATGATTTTTTGGAACATTTATCTAATTATTAACAATAATCAATTTGGTTGGTAAATGCAATTATACCAGTACCTCCACAGTCTATAAAGATTTCTGACATAATAATGATAGTGATAACAATAATAATAATGTTACAAAAATGGCAAGGCAAAGCCGTTATTCGTATGCTAACTACAGTCATCTTTTTCTACAAGTACAATGTTTTCGTGCTTAGGAGATCAGAGAACTGCGTACCAACTCCATTAATAAATAAACTATAAACATTTAAAGATAAAACCAATAATAATAAATATTTTAGAGATATGTAACTGCACAAAGATTACCAAAACTACTTAATGTTAGTAAATATAGATTATATAATAAGATATGTTGGCTCTCTTATAGTTTTGTCAGTTACAAAACAGATTTAGTTGCATTTGTCTGCGCCGGCGAACAACAATGATGGTGGAGTGGTTAGACTGACATTTGACTTCTTCACGGTCGGCACTCGCCGTCGACGGCCCCTAACACTTTGGCAACACTCAGTTATTTATAATTTGAGGTTCTAAATATTTTGTTATACCTGATAGGGCAATACAAAAATATTTTGGAATCTTTACTAAAATCAGGAAGACAAATACTTACGAAATAAGCCAACGCTTCAGTTGTTAAAGAAAATGGTGTGAAGAATTGTCATTTGGGACAAAGGATCAGAATTATATAGTTTATACCAACATTGAATAGTGGAAGAAAATAATCTGTTGATCCTACATTTAACATATAGATGGCATTATTGTGACTGGTTGATGTTTACGAGATTTTAATAAAAAAATTTTTTACAAGAGTTTTAAATTCTAAATTACGTAAATCTTTCAAAGTAAAGCAGGAGATGAAAGATTTTTTCTTAAAGACTGTGCTGAAAAAGAAGTGTGATGGAATTAAGTACCTTTAGTTATTAATACATAATGCATAGATAACGATTCTTGGTATACAATTGACAACCGAGTTCATCTTGCTCTCTATAGATGGCTCTCCTGTCCTGTCTTATCCTGCGGAAGAAAACTTGCAATACTTTACGAAGTTTTATAACAAAGTGTAATCTTGTTGGTTAGGAATACGTCAAATTAATTAATTTTGATTGTTTGTAGTCAGATATAGGCTGTAGTGTATATTAAGATAATAAGAAATGGACGGGCATGGCATTGAATTTTTCAGTTGGCTCTAATTAATCAAAAATCACCCATATACCGGAGTAATGTATTTAAAAGGATTAATTCTTTAAGGATTAATTCCTCAGTATAAATTTACATTAAAAAAATAATCTACGATAAAAATCCTGGTAATTAAGTACTTACAATAGTAAGTCGCCACAAGTGGTTGTCTCAAATTTGAGAACCCTAAAGTGGGCTACCGGGAAATATTATGAGTCAATTGGAGAATTTAATGTCGGGAAGGCACGTTGACCATCGCAGCTCAAGGGTAGAGCAACTGGACGGAAACCAGTAGATCCGTGGTTCAAATCCCGGCCATGGAATTGAATTTGTTCAGTTGGCTCTAATTAATCAAAAATCACCCATATACCGGATTAATGTATTTAAAAGGATTAATTTTTTAAGGATTAATTCCTCAATATAAATTTACATTAAAAAATCAGGTATTTGTGCCTAAGTCGGAAACTGGGAATGGTCCAGCTATGTCAACAACAATAACGTCAACGGTCAACGACAACAACGGTCCTAGGTACAGAAGGCTGGCGAATACGCAAGAGTTTCCGTGCTTCCAAGAAGGACAGCCTCTCCTATACCCGGATCTCTTGTATCACCTTTTCCTAAATCAAACGCGGGTATTGTCTGTAGGTAGATAAATGATTACCTCTGAAGGTAATACGTTTTACAGATGAAGCATTATCATCAGTCAACGCAAGTAGCAACTCCATTACAAGAATCGCTTGTGTGGCCAAAGCGTTGGCATTTATAACATCTCAGGGGATTGGGTATACACTGCATCACTTCAATAGCCTCATACCCTGCCTTAATCCTTTGCGGGAGATCTACCCGATCAAAGGTAAGAAACAGGGTTCGAGTGGGCACCAGTACACCTCGTTCTTTGCGGTGAACTCGAAATGCACAAGTTTTCGTGAATCTCCTCATTGGACATAACGTCCAATATGCTGGTGTTTACAACACCACGCGAGGAGTTCAGAGTCCTGTGTAACTCAACGCGTAGTGGATAGCTCTCAAGCATACTGGCTTTCAAGATTTTCGCAGCTTGCGCCGGAGAAACAGCTTCGACCAGGAGCGTGCCATTGCGAGATCGAGTACATGACTTTACAGGAACAGCAATATTACCTAAACCTTTCTGAATAATAAACGGGTTCACGGTAGTAAATTTTCGACCATCCTCAGTTCTAAAAATAACTAAATAACGAGGACCACAACACTCAGCTATTTCCTTTCCATGTTTGCCATAAAAAGTAGAATATCTTTCATCCCCAGTGCTCCCCACGGAGCTCAACAAAGGTCATCCTATTGGGATGACAGGGCTACACAGGGGGTAAAGCCGCTCACCGTCCCACTCACCCTGGGGTTCGGTACAATACCTAGTCCTCGCCGATTGATTACGGGTGGGTTAGTCCTTTACCTCCCGTTTAGGTGAATTACAAACCAAAGTAGGGTATTTGAAGTTCGCACCCCCCCCCCCCGAATTCAGAAGGTCACTGGAACCAGCTCAGATATGCATACCTCATCCACCAGGGCAAACCACTCCACTGACACGGGTCTGCACGTACGGCCTACTGCTGGGTGGGTGTATATCTGACCCCTCAGCACTTCGCTGTTCAACTGTTCACTGTACTGCACGCACTGTATGTACACTTGTCGCTACCGACCATGAAGGTAGTACATTCCTGAAGACCGAGTCACAAATCTGGACCGTACTACACTACATTGAAGTTGACAACTTCTCTGCTCTTGACTGAATTCTCAGCTCAACATCGCGTTTTATAGCCTGACCTTACAGGAACACATAACTGAATGAACAAAGAATTTTCATACAAATTTTTCACCGGAAACTTAGTAATGTTCTGTGTGTGTGGGTCAACCTTAAAAACTATAACCGATATTTCGAGTGAATTATCATTAGTAGTTATATAAGAGGAATATATTCAAAGCTCGTAAGACCTGCAGTTCAGAAGTTAAACATTACACTAAGATATGTGAGGGTTTCTTATTTCTTATAAAATATATAAAACTTCTTGAACAAAGTACACAGTATCTGTATATTCTCGTTATAAGCAAAATTGATAAACTCAACTTTTTGATGCATCGATTGTTAAGTTCTCTTTGTTCTGGAAGGCCTTTACGTATTCTATAATGTTAAATCATAATATCACAATGTCCCCTTCAAAACATACACTTCTCCCTAAAACAGATAATTTATCTAAACTGTATTTCTTCTGTTTTTGGAGAAAGCCTGTACTTTAAAATGAGGATACACTAACCCTATTTTTAAACATTTTACATGCGCATCAGTCTCCCAAATTCCCTTTATATAAAAGAATGTTACATTTACCTTAAACTGGAGCAAAAGCATAAGACAGACTTTGTAGAAGAATCTGCTGTAAAAGCAGTGTGAGTAATATCAAGTAAGTACATGAATTATATAGATGACTATTTTTAGTTATATTGCTGCTGCCGAGGAGAAATGTTTTCATTAAGGAGAGATGAAACCGCAAGACTGCCTCCTGCTGTTCATAGATGGCTCTCATATCTTATCGCTAGGAGGAAAATTTGTGATTGGTTATTAAATTATATGGCAGACTTTCCTTTTGCTCATAGAATACAGTTGGATTACTTATTCCCTCTATATGTGCAAGTATTGTCTATAGTGTATCTTAAGATTTAATGTATAAGTAATTAATTGTCAGAAAGGAAGGCTTCGGACTCAAATACATATAAACACGTAATTACATAATTTCCTCATATGCTGCATAATTTTTTAAAAAAACAGGCGCTTCTACGTCCAAGTGGGTCGCTCCTCAAAGGAGAATATGATGCAGAGTGGCGTACCACAAGGGGCTATTATGTCACCTTTCCTGTATATACTCTTCACCAACGACTTTCCCGTGGACGCCAGATGCAAAGTTGCAACGTATGCTGACGACGCAGTCATATACAACCATCATAAAAATCCTCGTTTTGGACTTTTAGACATGCAGCGGTACATTGACCGCTTCCTTTCATGGCTTCATGACTGGAAAATGAAAATTAATGCGAACAAATGCCAGCTTATACATTTTACAAAGCGGTGCCCTTTGGCAATGGACCTAACGGTCGATGGTCAAATATTCCAATGTCTTCAGCAGGTCAAGTACCTCGGCGTGACGTTGATACGCACGATGCATTGGACCACCCACCTAAGAGATAGCGCCAACAAAGAGCGGCAGCGATTAAAGATGTGCGCCCCCATATTTAGGAGCAAACAGCTAAAGCTGCGCTCGCAGATCACCCTATATAGATCCTTTATTTTATCCGTGGTCCTGTACGCCTGCGTGGTCTGGGCCAACGCCTCCAAAACCGCCCTAAAGTATCTCCAAACGCTACAAAACCTATCCCTACGCAAAATCCTGTCTGCTCCTATCCGAACAACAACTGCCACCACTCACCAAGAAAACCACGTCCCTTACATCAACGAGGCCATCAACAAACGTGCCTCCTCCATCTGGTCGTGCATCCGACACCATCAAAACCCCACCATACACAATATTGGGAAAGGCGAACCCAAGCACCGAAAACACACCAGAATCAAAGCATATTGAAGGGAAAAAAAAATAAAAAAAAGGGAGTGTAAAATTATGCGCGCCCAACCATTCCTGGCTCAGGCCACGCTCCCCGGCAGAGGCCGCCATCATCGGCAACCCAGGAGTCAGCTACCAGCTGTCGCACAGCCTAACTGCGAACATTAGTAAATATTGTACATAGCCAAGTCTGTACAGTGTAGTGCGTGAGATAATGGAACGTACGTGGTATGCCCAGGTGTGTGTGTGTGTGAGTGTGTGTGCGTGTGTGTGTGCGCGCGCGCGCGCAAGATAAGCGCGGTGTAAATATGTAAATATAAAAACAAGAAAAAGAAAGAGAGAGACAAATAACGAGATAAAACTGGTTCTCGGCGGCCTCAGAACAGGTCGCCGTATGGGTTTTAGAAGAACCCCAAAGACAATAAAAAACCATACCCAGAATTATAAACCCATGTAAATTCAGAGCCTGTAAGCCGGGTCTAATGTACCGGCACCAGGCAAATAAGTTATAAATAAAAAGCCTTAAGGCCTTGTCTCATGAAACGCTTCTCAATTTTTAAGATCTTCTATGCTTTGTTGGAACTTTTATCTAATGAACAACTACCAATTTAGTAATTACTTCTTATTCTCATTACCAGAAATGTACCTGAGCTATACCATTTTATCAGTACTTATTTGTGGCAACAGTCCTTAAACATTTCTAACATATCTTCTAGTTTGAGAGGAACAAATTTGTGGCTTTTAGTTCAGGTATTTTATTCATATGCCCTTCTAGGCAATGAATATTGAGCTCATTTATTTTAATCCACAGGCATTAAAACCGATACATTATGTACGTGGACAAAGATCAGGCATTGTTATTTATGTATCCTGTATCCTTACATTTACTGGAACTTTAAGACAGAGATAGTTTAGAATTAGGCTTTGAACTGTCAGTTGCTTTACGAGCCTGTCGCTAGGTAGTGACATCGATATCTCATAGTCTTCGAGTGTCAGATTGTGTAAAACCGTCAAAACATTTGCTATTTGTAAACATAAGTCATTACAAGGAACATTCCCATTATGTCTATCTTTTGGGGCAGATTATCTCCCATAAATTATGTGACATTCAAATTTACACAAAAGCAAGTCTTTTCCTTTGTTAGTCAAGTAGTTTCGAAATGTGTAACTGGAGTAGACTCCAATTGAATTTTTCGGTGGAATACAAATGACATTTACAGACTTAAACGTATAAATGTTCAAATCTTTCTATCAGAACTTAACTAGCTCAGAAATTTCTAAGTATGGACTTAATTGTTGAGATTTAACGAGATGTATATCTTCTGCAACAAGCTTTTGTCTCACTTTTACGTTCTGGCATATATACAAAAGTCATTCACAATTGTCGGTGTTCAGAGGTCTTCTTGTGTTATAAAGAGACCAAATTGGCAAGCGAGTTTGTCCTGTTGTCCATAGATGGCAGCTCCTGTTATATCTTATCGTATGGAAGAAAAGTAGTAACTGTTTGTGAAGTTTTATAACAAATTGTAATTATGTTCAAACGGTGTGTCTTATATTTAATTATTTTATTGCTTATAGACAAATGTGGATTACAGTGTTTATATTAAGGCAACATAGAAGCTATAAATAATTGATTGTGAGAAAGGAAGGCTGCTGAAAAGAGTATATATACCGACTTTATGACAACGAGTGCTTGCACCACCATAGGCCCATACAATCCCCTCTAGATGTTCATTACATTTCATTACTTTCACCTCCAACAAACAAATCAATCAACTCTTAAATAATATCTGCCACCATCCACCCACCGTCATATCATTAAATAACCACCATCATGCCAGTAAGGGACGATGTCCCGAAATGGCAAAACGTCGAAGGCCCCTCCTCTGCGGAGGAGGTTCACCTTCAACGACACCACTGTGCTGTACCATTTCTCATAAGTTTCTTGTGAATAACATGCGCAAATCTTGGTTCTATTGGAACTTTTTAAGCATTTATAAACAGTAAAAAAAGCATTTATACCTAACAAGCTATGCATGTTTTGTAGTATATCTTTTCCTGATTTTTGTTAGTTTAAACATATTCAGAACTTCCGAAGGTATTTTCTCCTAAAAACACAAAGTACTATATCGTTTGATGTCGCTATCTAGTGAAAGTTTGTCCATTTGTGAAATCTTAACAAAATATTACATATAATGCTAATCTGTGCTATAGAGACATTTTCTGAAAACCGTCCTTGAACGATGAAATATAATACATGAGCCTACTGAATTAGGTACGGGAATCCGCGATCCCGGGGTCCCGAGCCACTCTGGCAACATCGATATGGGTTCCTCTTTGTGCTGAGGGGTCAGATATACAACCACCCACGAGTAGGCCGTACGTGCAGACCCGTGTCAGTGGAGTGGTTTGCCCTGGTGGATGAGGGATGCGTATCTGAGCTCGTTCCAGTGACCTTCTGAATTCGGGGGGGGGGGGGTGCGAACTTCCTATACACTACTTTGGTTTGTACTTCACCTAAACGGTACGTTAAGGACTAACCCACCCGTAATCAATCGGCGAGGACTAGGTACTGTACCGAACCCCAGGGTGAGTGGGACGGTGAGCCGACTTTATCCCCTGTGTAGCCCTGTCATCCCAATGGGATGACCTTTGTTGGGCTCCGTGGGGAGCACTGGGGGATGAAAGATATTCTATTTTATGGCAAAAATGGAAAGGAAATAGCTGAGTGTTGTGGTCCTCGTTATTTAGTTATTTTTAGAACTGAGGATGGTCGAAAATTTACTACCGTGAAACCGTTTATTATTCAGAAGGGTTTAGGTAATATTGCTGGTCCTGTAAAGTCATGTAGTCGATCTCGCAATGGCACGCACCTGATCGAAGCTGTTTCTCTGACGCAGGCTGCGAAAATCTTGAAAGCCAATACGATTGAAAGCTATCCAGTACGCGCTGAGTTACACAGGACTCTGAACTCCTCGCGTGGTGTTGTAGACACAAGCGTATTGGACGTTATGTCCAATAAGGAGATTCAGGAAAACTTGTGTATTTCGAGTTCACCGCAAAGAATGAGGTGTACTGGTGCCCACTCGAACCCTGTTTCTTACCTTTGATCGGGTAGATCTCCCGCAAAGGATTAAGGCAGGGTATGAAGCTATTGAAGTGATGCAGTATATACCCAATCCATTGAGGTGTTATAAATGCCAGCGCTTTGGTCACACGAGTGTTTCATGTACTGGAATTGCTACTTGCGTTGACTGTGGGGAAATCAAGCATGATGATGATTGTGCTTCATCTGTAAAACGTATTAACTTCAGAGGCAATCATTTATCTACCTACAGACAATACCCACGTTTGATTTAGGAAAAGGAGATACAAGAGATCCGGGTGTAAGAGAGGCTGTCCTGCTTGGAAGCCCGGAAATTCTTGCGTATTCGCCAGCCTTCTGTACCTAGGACCGTTGTTGACGGTGACCGTTGACGTTGTTGTTGACATAGCTGGACCATTCCCAGTTTCCGACTTAGGCACTAATACCTGATGTTGGCCATGGTCTATTTTACCAAGTGGATGGAGGTGCATACCATGTCGATCCAGGAGGCTTAGACGGTTACAGACTGCCTCAAGGAGCAACTCCTCAGCCGTTACAGCTCCACAGTTACCAGTGCACTAATTTTGAATCCAACCTGATGAAGGAGGTACTGGAAAGACTTAAGGTGAAAAGGACCCACACAACACCCCTACACCCGCAGTCAGACGGCATGGTGGAGAGGTATATATAAACTCAAGGGTATCTACCAGGGCAGCTCCTCACAGAGTGAAGACTGAGCTCTCCCCCCTCTGACGACCAGGGAGTTGGCGATCTGTCCCGTTAGTTCGCCCGGCGCCTCCGTGTCGCTTTCCATAGGGCAAGACCTATAGACTAACAAGGCCCCCCCGCTCTGGTCCTGTGCACTCAAGAAGGATTGGAAGTAGATATGTCACTTACGCACGCCAACTCCAAAATCGGAAGGCTACCGATATGACCTCGGTGGGGCCTCCTGGTGATCTAGCACACCTTCTACTAGCTATGCAGACTAGTGCGCGGGAATATATGGCTCCTCTCAATGCTTCTCGTGGTAAGAGATATAAAACCTGCATAACAAATACTTAGTGAATAATGTATTTGGAATTAAAGGCGGCTGCCTTCAATTGTTATAAAATATTTGATTTAAGCTGATACACATTTTATATAATAAGACTCTTTGGATTAGTTAATCCTTATCAGTTACACAAGACATTTAGATTGAAGAGTAATTCAGAGAGTATTCAAACAAAAATAAAGTAATATATTTTATTTTTCTTAAAATTTTCTTTGAGGTATACTATTATGATAGATATTGTTAAGAACCTTTATAGAATAATTACGAGATAGTCTGCTAGAAAATAACAGTTTCCACATTTCACATAAAAAATAGTTTAATGTCAAAAGTTCTATGTGTGTTGGTGATCAGTGTATATTATCGCAGATATTGGGAATAAATAAACAGTACTAGTTGTATAGTACCAATATATTACAAGTATAGAAGTTTTTCTAACGTAACTCTCATTAATAAACATACACAGACGACCCTTTTAGTTCTACTGATCGTCCCCAAATGTATTCAATTAGAACAGATGAAATATCGAGACCTCGTCCTGCTGTCCATAGATGTCTCTACCTGTCATATCTTATATGGACGAAAAAAAAATTACAATTGTTTATGAAGTTCTGTAACAGAATTTAAGTTTGTTCATAGTTTATGGCTTAGATTTTAATGCTTTTTACTGCATATGGAGAAGCGTAGTCTGTAATGAATAGTAAGATATTATTGAATATATAACTAATTGATTTTCAGAAAAAAAGGCTTCTGATATAAGTATATATTCGCAATTTCTGAGATAAATGTTCATGATTTCCTAGCACTTTCGGAGGCTATTACTGTAGATTTGTTGGAACTCTATATAATCATACACAGCAAGATTTAGGAAAGACGTTCGTACTCTCACTAATTTTACCTGAGCCGCAGTAATTCATTTGAGGTGTGGCATTTTTGACAACAGTCAATGAGTTTTTCTATAATATTTTATATTTTGATATGAGCCCGTCTTTGGATTTACGTCGAGGTATTTTATTCATATGTCCTTCCCTTCTCATTTTACAATAATTATTATGAAATGCCTCATGCATCGCCAGACAGAGTTATCCTATAACTGATAAAGTAACACTTTCCTGTAGACAAAATAGACATGATTGTGCAATGAAGTGTAATTATGTATACATTTCAATTTAAATTGCAGATGAAAAATACCTTTCTCGTAGAATTTGCTGAAAAAGCAGGGTGATGATACCTTCCATTACAAATATCGTATTTTATCGCATAATTCCTCCTTATTTTTACTGAAAAATTTGCTTGAAAACAGTGGGGAGTGAATAATGCGAGTGGTGCTTCCATTAATTCAGAAAGGAAGGGAAACGTGTGATATTATTTAAAAGTTATATAGGAATACAGTAATTTGTGAATGAACTGGACAAGTACCACGGTTTAATTCTTTTCTCTGACTATTCTGCGGTCTCATTTTGATCACTATTTTAATTTATATCTGACTTAGAAAACATTTTCAGTCTCATTATACCGCAATAAGTCGTCCTCACAAGCAACAATGACACAAGAAATTCCCATTCTTTAAAAACTCTTCTTAATATCGACAAGATTTATGCCCTCTCACCTCGTCGCTATTGATGTCTCTCTTATCTTGCCTCCTGGAGTCAGCGGAAGAGATCCCACAGTCATCCATTCTGAGTACAAGCGTCGAATATATTCTTTGAAGAGTTTATTGACGCTGACATCTAAAGTTTCAAGAATGGACGGTAAACATTGAAGGATAATGGCAGGACGGGACTTTATCCGTTTCATTTCCTCCTCTACAGCCTCCACCAGATGACCTCGGAGACTAAGACAAGATGGGACTTCATTTGTAACAATGCCACTGGTCGTCTTTTCCAAACAATACACCATCAACCAAATTTATGGTTCTTTCACTCCACAAGGCAGCGGTTTCTCTTATTTTACCTAAGAGAGAGGTTGCCCCTTCCGCAGACATTGAGCTCCATCTCCGCCATTGTCTTCGTTGAGGTCTTCGCCTTATCCCCGGCAAGGGACCCGGGTCAGGAGGAACTTGGAGCTGACATGGGCAGGGTTGCTCATTTCCCTGTGTGACACTGTTTACCTTAGGAAAGTTTTCACCTGCTACCCTCGTATACGTCGTACATTACTTTAGCAGAGATATTCTGCTAGAATCTAAATTAGGAAGCTAGGCAATGTACAAATATTTAATTGTAAGAAAGGAAGGTTTCCGAAACGTGTATATGTACGTTTTGGCAGTTCTTTGTGATGAATTGCTGTTTATTGTGAGCAACGACATGTAATTTTGGTGGAACTGCTATAAAATTAAGACAGCAAACAATTTGGAATGAACCTGAGCTAAACATATTTGAAAAATATCTTATAGTTCTACAGGAATCCCTTTGTTTATGTATTTATCGACATGACCTCCTCCATTCCATAACTAGAAACTACACGTAGTATAAAATGTTAGTTTTGATATGTGGCCTTTTACAGAAATGTTTAGGTTGTAATTTTATACAGCGAAACTTACGTGCTCACAGAACTTTTTATGAAAACGGATTTTTGTTTTGCTTTTTCGGAAGACACACAACGTACGTTTCAACTTAATTTGAAATATCGAAAGTTTTGTTGAAATACAATACTTGCTCTACCTACTTTAAGTGCGTGGCAGAGAAAGTGAAAGTTAATTAACACAGCTGATTTATCCTTCTTCCTGAGACTGAGTTACTCTATTTTTATATATGAGATCATACTTTACGTACTTCATTGTTACTATACTACTAATAATAATTTGTTGAAAAAGTATTGTAAAAATAGTTCGTTATCTCTTATTATAATCTTATATGTGATATTAACATCTTCCAATTACATTGATTGTGCGTATCATAGTTATTTTTCGCTATAAACACAAACACAAACACACACACATACACACATACACACAGACACAGACACAGACACAGACACAGACACAGACACAGACACAGACACAGACACAGACACAGACACAGACACAGACACACACACACACACACACACACACACACACACACACACACACACACACACACACACACACACACACACACACACACACACACACACACACACACACACACACACACACACACACACACACACACACACACACACACACACACACACACACACACACACACACACACACACACACACACACACACACACACACACACACACACACACACACACACACACACACACACACACACACACACACACACACACACACACACACACACACACACACACACACACACACACACACACACACACACACACACACACACACACACACACACACACACACACACACACACACACACACACACACACACACACACACACACACACACACACACACACACACACACACACACACACACACACACACACACACACACACACACACACACACACACACACACACACACACACACACACACACACACACACACACACACACACACACACACACACACACACACACACACACACACACACACACACACACACACACACACACACACACACACACACACACACACACACACACACACACACACACACACACACACACACACACACACACACACACACACACACACACACACACACAAGAAATTAGAATCATACTTCGTCTGAGTCGGGAAGTCGTCAGGATCGGACGTGTTTTTCTACCTGCTAGTGATGGGGTGTGACCTTCAGACATACCGGGCGAGGATCGGTACGTGGACGGGTAGAACTGGGCGAAAGTTACATCAGGAGAGCTACGAAGAATCACCAAGGCTTATTCAGTTCTATGTGTTAGTGTTATCTGTGTTACTAGTGATAGGTGGCATAGAACTAAACCCGGGACCAGTGCAAGAGGCGGTGAAATGCCAGACATGCAAAAAGAACTTACGGACGGGGCTTCTCTGCAGTATCTGTTTGAACTGGTATCACTTTAGCTGCCAGAAAATAAAGAAGACGCAGCAAATTGAAGACAGTTGGAGGTGTATTCAGTGCGAAAAAAACCACACGACGGAGGTAAAAGAGAGGGAAGGAACTAAAAAGATGCCTGATGAGGTACAACATTTGCGCGCAAAGCTGAAACGAGCTGAAGATACGATACAACGCTTGGAAGAAGAAATTAAAAGGTTAAAAACCCAAGACGAGCATACACAAAAGAAACCTTGTTTAGTCTTAGGAGACTCAATAATAAAGCATGTCGGGAAACACAGTGCAGAAATGAATGTGGAATGCTTCCCTGGAATACGAACGGAGCAGATGAAGAAGGCTGTGGAGCAGCAGGAACAAACAAATCCGGAAACAGTAATTGTGCACGTGGGATCAAATGACCTAAGGCGAAACATAGACCACATAATGGGAGACATGTACGATTTGGCTACAACAGTGAAAAGTAAATTTCCCGCAGCTAAAATAATTTTAAGTGGTGTGATACGTCGCAGAGACGTAAATTGGCGCAAGGTGGGCCGATTAAATGACTCTTTCCAATGGGTGGCAGAACGATTGGGACTTCTATTTGTTGACCCAAACTCATGGCTAGGAGAAAATGATTTAGGACGCGACGGAGTGCATCTAAATAGGAGAGGAGCGGCGACATTGGCGTCACTCTTTACTAGAGTGGCTGCATCTTTCGGCGACGGACGTTACGAGAATATCGGTGACCAGGTCGAGAATGGCGGAGAACGGGACAAGAACGGTGGCAGAAGGAGCGAGGTCAGCGACGGACGAGATGGCGGATGTAGCGAGGACGAAGGAAACTGACTGTGGGACGGCGAGAGTATCGGCAAAACATCAAATAGCAAAGGTAAGTTTCTAGTGATTTTGCAGGTAAATTGCCGAAGCATCGTAAACAAAAAATTAGAATTCTCAAACTTAATAGACATTTATGATCCAGACGTAGTAATAGGTACCGAATCTTGGCTACAGCCGGATATCACAAACGCAGAAATATTTAGAAACAACCTCACGGTAATAAGAAGAGATAGAAACGGTAGAGGGGGTGGGATATTTATTTGTGTCAAAAACATACACAATGCGGCAGAAGTATGGCGGGATGAGGTATACGAAATCTTAGAAGTAGAAATTTCAGGAAATTATATGAAAAATAAATGGCGGATAGTTGGTATATATAGGCCACCAAGTGACGACTTGGGCTCATTAAGATCACTTGCAAAACGGGTTCTTGAAAGTGAGGCCAGCGAGCAGGTAATCATAGGGGGTGACCTAAATCTTCCAAAAGTTAACTGGGAGGGTGAAGTGAGGGGAGGGGAATCGCAGGCTATTGTAAATGACCTAATTTGGGAAGGTGGCTTTGTTCAAACTGTAAAAACCGCAACTAGGGAGGGGGTGGTTCTAGACGTTTTCCTGGTGAAGCTGGAGGAAGCAGTGCTAGAGTGTGAAGTTTCTCCTGGTATAAGTGACCATAACTGCGCAGTGGTTAAAGTAGAAGGAATTCGAGCCCAATGCCATACAGGGGAAAAGAAACACATTTACCAATATTATAAAGGAGACATTCCAAGGCTGCAACAATTCCTAAAAGATAGATATTCCTTGTGGTCCCAAACTGGAAGTTCGGTTGAAAAAATATGGCAAAATTTTAAAAAAATCGTTGTGGAAGCGACAGATAAATTTATACCCCGTAAAACACTCACAAAAAACCCTGACCCAGAATATTACAACAAAACAGTAAAACGGCTAAAGAAACAGGTTAGGAGAGCATATGGGTCACGTAAAATTAGTACTTATCACGCAAATAAATTCCATGTTTTATGAAATAAACTTTTATTAGAGAAGATTACCGCTGAAGAGAATTTTTTAAAAAATGTTCTCTCGTCTAACAGAAATAACTGGCAGCAGTTTTTTAAATTCGTGAGAAGGCGCAGGGGTAACAAGGAGGAGATTCCGGGTATAAAAAATGGAAATGTACAAGTTACCGACTCTTTGTTAAAAGCGGAAGTATTTAATCGGCAATTCGCTTCAGTGTTTCAGGTAAAGAGCAATGCCAGTATTAAAAGAACGGAGGGGCCCCCTATGATCGTGAAACCAAGCGACATTCGAAAAAGATTATTTAAATTAGGGAAATATAAATCAGTCGGTCCGGATGGCATTTCGGGTGACTTTCTTAAAATTGGAGGGGAGGCAATCGTGCCATATATAATGAGGCTATTCGAAATAACGGTAAATAACGGAAGTATACCGCAAGATTGGAAGCAGGCTATAGTCGTTCCTATTTATAAAACAGGGGATCGAACCAAAGCGACAAATTATAGGTCAGTTAGCTTGACATCAGTAGTAAGTAAACAAGTCGAGCATCTTATAGAGCAATACTTAAGACGAGAATGGGATAATTCACACTGGCTCTTTTAAGGACAACATGGGTTTCGGAATGGACACTCTTGTGAGAGCCAACTAGTAGCTATTTGTCAGGATGTAGCTGATGCACTCGATGCAGGCGGTAAAGTGCATGCAATAGTTATTGACTTTACTAAAGCGTTTGACCTTGTACCTCATGGACCACTTATAGAAAAACTTTGCAATATGCAAATAGACAACAGAGCGATTATTTGGATTCGGGAATTCTTGAGCGGACGAACCCAAAGGGTGCGCGTCGGAGATAGATTATCGTCCCCTACCGAAGTAACCTCAGGTGTCCCCCAGGGTAGCGTGATCGGGCCGCTGCTTTTCTTAGCATATGTAAATGACTTATGGAAAGGGATAACATCACAAATTCGGCTTTTTGCTGATGACTGTATAATCTATAGAAATATCAAGACCGAAGGTGACGTTAACAATTTACAAGAAGATTTAAACAAAATTCAACTCTGGGCGCAATCCAATCAAATGGAGATAAATCCAAGTAAATGTAAAACAATTATATTTTCAAGGACAAGAACATAAGAAAATGTGATGTATAAATTAGATAACAAGAGAATACCCAGGGTAAGTAGCACTAGATATCTAGGTGTAATAATAAATGAAAGATTGGAATGGGGGGAACATGTAAACTCCGTCACTGGAAAAGCCTGCAAAGCATTACACTTTGTAATGAGAATATTAAAACGCAGCAATGGGAAATCGCGAAATTTAGCTTACACATCCTTAGTCCGACCAATATTAGAATATAGCGCGGCATGCTGGGATCCATATCGGGTTGGTCAAAAACAAGCACTCGAGAGAGTCCAAAAACGAGCAGCTAAATTTGTTGATAGAGGAATGCGATTTGAAAACCCTACAGGCACTGCTACCTCCTGGGAATCATTGGAGAAACGTAGAAAACGGGCAAGGCTATGTGCAATTTTTAGAGCATATAAGGAGGAACCTGCATGGAAAGATATAACAAAGCGGTTGTTGACACCATCATATAGGGGAAGGAATGATCACTCTAAAAAAATAAGAAATAGGGAACAGAAAACTGATATAGGTAAATTTTCCTTTACCAATAGAACAATTAATGACTGGAACAATTTGACTGCAGAATTACTGGAGACTTTGCCTCCAAATGTAAATAATTTCAAAGAGAGGTTAAAAAGAAATCCTGTATAGTTACTATAGTGCATGAAGGGAATTGTATATATGTTGTAAGGAATTGTATATTATATTGTTACCATAGTGCATAGTCATAGTGCATGAAAGGAATTGTATATATGTTGTAAGGAATTGTATATTATATTGTAAGGAGTTGTATATTATACTGTAAATAATTGTATATCATACTGTAAAGAATTGTATATTATATTGACAGCGCTGCCACCGGGCCATGCTCTAAGCAGTGAAATAAAGTATCTATCTATCCATCTATCCATCTATCCATCTATCCATCCATCTATCCATCTATCAATCCATC